>NMUG010001146.1:0-18820 GCA_002855965.1 Monotropa hypopitys
ATAAAAAATAATTTTTTTAGTTTTTACAAAAATTATTTTGATTCTATTTTTTCTTTAACTACAAAAATGTTTGATTTTTATAATTAAATTTGAATGAGTAAAAAATTTGAATTATTTTACTCAATTTTGATTTTTTTTTGTTTTTTACAAAATTTTCTATACAAAAAATATGGATCTAGTGTCATCATTGATTATAAGTGTCAAATGCACTACTAATACTTGAACTTTCATCGTACCATTATATATTGTATTGCGCTTTCTATTCTGTCGTCACTCATCATTAACGCCAAAGGCACGAATCAACATCGAAAACACTACTAACACCCAAAATTTTATCGTATTTTTACGTATTATGTTACACTTTTTATTCTGTCGCCTCAAGCTCACTAGTTTTAAATATGAAAAGTTTTAAGGTCAAATTTTCTACAATCAATATTTCACTTGTATAATCTCATTGCATACATTTGTTGAGCTCTCAGTAATGACATTTACGTAAATTTATATATTTTTATATTTAGAATTTATAAAGTTATAATATTGCAATGTTTTTTTTGTTTTTGAACTTTTTTAATTTTCCCAACAAAAAATATTTGAATATCCGAATTTCTATTTGGATCCCCGATCCCCATTCAGGACAAGGATGGAGGGGGTAAAACAATCCCTATTTGGGAAACGGTGCGGGAATAGGAACAAGTATTGGATTCGGAAAACGGGGCCAGATATAGTAATATCTGACCCGATCTGTCTCATTGCCATCCCTAAGTAAACCCTCCCAATTTTGGAATTTTCAACAACTTTCTCAAAAAATGATGAGTTCATGAATGCACACTTAAATCTCAGAAAACAGCATAATTACATTTTAAATACTACTTGCCCCACAGGACAGCAATGCGATCCCGTGAAAATATTCAGAGCATATAACCCCACCTCACTACCCATACAGTTCAGATTGTCATATTTTCCATCTTGCTAACTTGCTGGTTATGAATCAGTAAAATCATCAGTTTCTACACCATATGATATAATTCACTTCTTCCCGTCATTCGTTATGTACACATCTGCAAAAGACACGATGCGAAGTGGATAAATGAACAACAAAATCCATCCCCCCGTCCTCCAACGAGAAAATCCTGAATTTTAACTCTCCGTGGATGTCGTGAATGCTGGTATATGAGGTTCTGCTTCGGAATCCTGATGAAAACTACTACCCAAAGCAATGACACTTGTATGATTTTCCTCAAATCCAATTCCACCAAACTGCGTTCGATCTCCATCTGAATCGTTTCTGCTGGTAGTGATTAATGGTCTCTGTTGCCTTTGACATTCTGCTTTGGAATCTGGATGAATACTACTACCCGAGGCAATACCGTTTCTCAAATTTTCCTCCAATCCACTTGCGCCAAACTGTGTTTGATCTCGATCTGAAGTATCTGCGATGATAGTGCTCAAGGGTCTCGGCCTAAGATCCCTCTCAGCAGCGTTCTCCAATAACCTCTTCACCACATCAGAACCTGATCTTGGCGACAACTCATCATCCCTCTCCGGTTGGATATTCAAATCGATCTGTCCTTTGAATGGTGAAAGAGAGGATGTAATCCTGCTAACATCATCGTTGGGAAAATCCTCGCAGTTCATCATTTTCCTGTCCGGACTCCTATTTCCCACAATAGTACATAACCGGACGATTTCATCTGGAAAATTGTCGGAAAATTTTGGATGATGTCGTTGATCATTTAGATGTGATAACATTTCTGCTTCCTTCTCGGATTGTTTCTTCTCCCGCCGCGACATTAGGGTTTGGAAACGGCGCTTCACCATCAAGCAGATGGTACAGGTGCATGTTTGATTGTGCTTAGGGCCTGTTCCGCTGGGAGGTTGAATGCAAACGACGCACGAACAGCCGGGTCTATGCCGCGGGTGCTTTGTTGTGGTTTGTGATGATTCTTGGAGGGACCCGCCCTCTTCCTGGATGGCTATGTTGGCAAGTGCATCAAGCCCTTCTAGAGCTTCAACTGAATCTGGGTCCCATTTGGCAACCTTCATTTTCTTAGAGGCCGCTGCACAATCAAAATCACAATTCAGCATATATATATATATATATATAGAGAGAGAGAGAGAGAGAGAGAGAGCAAGAAATGGCTCGAGCAATTCATACCTGGTTTACTAGCAGGCAGCAGATCTTCTAGCTGCTCTGCTGTTAATTCTTGAGCCACAGAACACACAGATCTGGTGGCAGAAAAAGAAGTGAAAAAGTTCACACAATTCCAAAACTGCTAGACGCACAGGGATGCAAGATTATATCAAAATAGTTCAATACCAGAACAAGAGAATCGGAAAGAGGGAGAAGGAAAAATTGTGCATTGCTGATGGTCTAAGTGCACACATTATGATTTATGCATGTGAGACAGGTGTTTAATCAACTGTTTCTCTTTTAGGTCATTTTAATAATGCAACGGGTATTTGCTAGTTTTGTGATCATTGCTTACATTATAGTGAAAGAAAAGGAAAAGAGAGAAAATCTGAAGAACATTTTCCAGCAAAGCTACTGCTCCCAGGCATATGAATGCAATGCACACAAGAAAATAAGAAACTGTGAAACCACTTATCACAGGATAAGCGTGTGTGAGGGTGTGTGAGAGAGAATCCATAACAAATAATGGTACTAGAACTCCCAATTTACATGCTGACGATGTTGCACAGATTAACTATGAAGGTGAAATATGTGCTACTAGAATTTATGATCTACCAACCAGTCATACTTCACAAACACTTTATGGGAAAAACTAGGATAAAGAAATGCTTCATCATTTTAAATTTGGATACTAAGAAAAGTGCAAGTGGGAATAAAACACGTGCAGCGGCAATACATGAAAAAGAAAAAATTAACACTTGCATGTTTGTGGAATATAAATATGAAAGTGAATATGTGAAACAAGTCAAAAGATATAGAAGAAAGATGCAAGAATCATGGACACAAATTGATCAAGGTAGCTAGAAAACAGGGCAGTAAATGTTGTCAGAAATAGGTTAAAATTTGAATGACCGAAACAGGGTGGGCAAAGTGTACCCAACCAAAAGGGTAGTCAATGGTTTTAACCATTTTCAAGAAAGTAAATACGAGGCACCGCTTCCACAGGAATACTGAATGTCATATTTCCAAAGTGTTGAACTCGACTCTTTTTCAAATCCCAAATTTCTGGACTTTTACAGTGATCCAGGAACTAAAGCTAGTCATGAAAACCGTACAAATTAGTATGGTAAATCTTGCAATCCAGAGCATAAAGCAACCAACCTAGAACAAAAATCATCACACGATGCTCTATTAACCATCCCTTATGAGATGAGGAATAAATCAGTTTCATTGCTAAAAATAAGCATGTCGATGGAGAACGGGATCCAGGTTTCAAACAAAAAAAACTGATGGAGAACAGGATCCAGGTTTCGAACAAAAAAACTGATGCCTATCGTACCTTTCCTGGTCCCATGTGTTCTCAGAACAGGTCCATTTTGAGGGAAGCAAAGCATCAGAGGGAATTTTGCGCCACTTAAAACAGTCTTCACATTGAGCCCATTGGAACTTTTCGCTGACATGGTACAAAACAGCATTGGGATTTATGTGGCACAAAAGAACAAATGAGAATTTGCCTAACCAAAGTAGCAAGACCTTGCGATAGGTAAATATTAGCTGAAACTGATAGAATTCAGATTCAAGACAAAACAACTCAGTAACATTCCCCAAAAGGAGACCAAATGTGAATGAATTGAATGAACCCTCCAGATGCTTGTCGCGTACTAGAATCTATGATGAAATTAAGGATGAATTTCAAGACTTGCTCAACAGCAAGGGTGTTCAAGCCAAAAACACTTTTCCTTCTATAAGTTTGCTCAATCGACAAAAAAAACTGAAACCAGATGACAGATAAATCCCAGGCCACACTTCTATGAAAATAAGTTTGTGGCACAATATTTGTCCAATCATATACACAGTACAAATAAAAGAAGATTATTTTGATCATTTATTAATTAAATCATGAGTCAGGGCAAATGCCGTGGAAAGAGAGTTCGTTTCATAATGCAGATAAAATCCCATGGATGGTACAAGAAACTAAAATCAAACCAAAAGCATTTAAATACAAGTGTGAGCTTTCAAGTGTTTACCCCACACAATCGGTTGCAAATATTGTAGGCCTCCCAATAATCGGAGCATCCTGCTAACCAGATCCAATAATTATCCATCAGACACTTAAACGTAAGCCGCTGTACTGGTAGGTAGATCATCATTTGAAAATACTAATACATATTTGCAAGGCACAGCCAATCACTTAAATTTTAGGATAAAAAAGAGTTCATGATTCTAGCCAGCTCAAACATCGGAACAAGTACAAACATAAAGCTCTCAGCAAGTCATGTACCTTAATGTTCTTGTTTTATTCCAATTTTACAATTACATTTTTAGTCTGGTTCTCTCCCCGTAACAGCATCTCTACTTCCCAAATTTCATATGATTGCATTGACACATATATAATGAAACATCTACAAAATGCTCCCTTAGTCTGTAACATGATCCAATTTTATAATTCTATTTGTATTTGTCTGGATAAAATGATACTTCCCAATTGCAAATAGAGAAGATGAATATTGATATATTAACACTGAGTACAAGAGGGCTTTATATACAAAAGAAAAATAGACTCCTAAATAAGGAAATATTTTGGTCAAAGGTAACCAAAAATAAATCCTTTACATAAGAAAAAAAGCTATTCTAATTAAGTCAAATAATCTCTTAATTTCAACACTCCCCCTCAAGCTAAGCCGAAGATGTTGACGAATCCCAGGTTGACAAGAGATGTTTGAAGTAAAGAATGAGCAATGGACTTGGTGAACATGTCGGCAGCTTGATCAGATGATGGAACAAAGTTTGGGGTAATAATACCCAATCGAACTTTTTCGCAAATAAAATGAACATCAACCTCTATGTGTTTCGTCCTCTCATGAAGAACAAAATCAGAAGATAGCATAATAGCAGATTTGTTATCACAAAACAGATCAGATGAATCCATTACAGGAAATCTCAGCTCAGTCAGAAGAGAACGGAGCCAGAGAATCTCACAAGTACCTTGGGCCATTGCACGGTACTCGGCTTCGGCGGAGGATCGAGAGACAACCGCTAGTTTCTTACTTTTCCATGATATGAGGTGACTACTACGGAAAGTGCATATACCAGAAGTAGATTGTCTATCACTCTTTGATCCTGCATAATTTGCATCTGTAAAACAAGAGAGACCTGACTGTGCTCCTGATGTATAAAAAGGCCAAGAAGCAATGATCGGGTAAGAAAACAACAGCACAATTCAGATTCTTTGCAAGACAATTAACAGAGAAAAGATTATAGGCAAAGTTAGGAACATAATAGACGGAGGGAAGAGTGATGTCTGATGATAAGCGAACATCACCCTGACTATGGATGGGAATGGAGGACCCATCAGCAATGCAAACAGACTGGTCAACAGAAGTCACGGATGAAGTAAACATAGATAGCTCACCAGTCATATGATTGTTAGCTCCAGAATCCAGAATCCAAGTGGGATGACCCGACTTACCATGAAGAGCGGTAGGAGTACATGTAGCAAGAGCAGCTGTGGGGCTCGAGGATGTGGAAGGGGATGTCAAGCCCAGATGTAACTGAAGCTGAGCAATATGAGACTAGAGATGACTATAATCAGCTGAAGCGGGAGTGGATGTCATCTCAGCAACAACACTAGTACGAGGGGTTCCTCTACCGTGATTGCCTGTCCGTTTCTAAGAATATTGTTGCTTTAACTAAGGATGGAGAGCAAAGCAACGATCTATTGTATGTCCAGGCTTGCGATAGTGTTGACAATATGAGTTATTACTTGGTGGTCGAGATTCTGAGGGAGCAACAAATACCATCTGATCAGGGACCGGAGGAGAAGACTCGGTCAATAGAGAAGATGAGAGAAGACGACGACGAAGGTCATCACCATCCACAGTGGCAAATGCCTCATATAGAGAAGGCATATGAGAGGTGTTTAAAATGTGGGTTCGAAGAGTCTCAAACTCAAATTTTAAACCCATCAGAAACTGGTACGTATGCCTACGATCAAGGCGTCTGGATTCAAAAGCAGCATCAGTAGAAAAATCACTGAGAGGCTCATATTGAGCCAACTCTTCCCATCTAGTCTGAAGATAACCAAAAAAATCTGCAACTGAGAGACCCAAGGTAGCCTGGGAGGCATGATATATATCCTGATAAAGCTCGAAAATCTGAGAGTCACAATGTGCATGGGAGTATATCTGTGTTAATGCTATCCACAGGCCATGGGCAGTATCATGATACATAAACATGTTGTAGATCCGATCTTCCATAGAGTTAAACATTCAACCCAAAATAGTACATTTGTCCATTTCCCACTGGTCAAATTTGGGATCGGACTCTGCTGGCTCAGGTTCTTTTTCAAGAATCCACCCAGTCATGTGTTTCCCTCCGAGGTAAAGACGGAAAGAACGAGACCAAGCGTGGAAGTTTTTCCCATTGAGAACCACACTAGTGACACGTTGAACGGGTGTGGGAACCGTAGGAGGCGAGACAAGTTTAACAATATCACCCATGTTAAAAAAATCAGAAAACTACCTTACAGTAATGAGTGAGAGAGATGGCCAACAATGGGCAATCTAGACAGAGGCACCGCTGACTTTAGCAAGGAGATCAACTCTGGACTAACAGATCAAGAGAGACAGATCCCTCAGGTTTGCTCGAGATCGTTGGAGAGGCGGTGACCAGAGAAGGTAGAGCAATCGGAGGAGGTTGGCGGCCTACTGCTGTGGCGGAGGCGGCAGATCTGGATGGGACCGGATAGGCGCTGCGAGGGGAGGCGAGTGCAGATCGGGGGGCTGGGAGAGGAGGCGAAGGTCGTCAGAGGACCAACGAGGTCCAGAGGTTGCGGCTGGGACGAGAACTGCGAATGAGCGAGATGAAGACAAGATGGCCGGCGAGATGAGCAGTAGCAGACATGAGCGGCAACAGAGAGATGTGAGGCAGAGAGAGATGGTTGATGTGTGAAATCACAGCAACAGATCTAGTGGAGAGAAATGGTGATGGGATGAGCAGGCCGGTAGAGATGCGCGGCGATGACGGGATGAGCAAGCCAATGGCTGACGAGATGGCCAGAAGCTGACAGGATGGCAGGCTTGTGAGATGAACAGCAGGCTGATGCTGGCGGCTGAAAACCCTAATGGGTTGGAGAAAAGAAACGAGGAATCTCCCCCCCCCCCTTTTTTTTTCCTTTTTGGCTCTAATACCAAATTGCAAATAGAAAAGTTGTATATTGATATATTAACACTGAGTATAAGAGTGCTTTATATACAAAAGAAAAATAGACTCCTAAGGAAAGCTAATCAAAGAGAATAAATGAGATCTTTACAAGAAAATATTTTGGTCAAAGGTAACCAAAAATAAAGCCTATACATAAGGAAAAAACTATTCTAATTAAGTCAAATAATCTCTTAATTCCAACATTACCGATGCTTGTTTGAGCTCTATCAAAATATTTGGAGGCCTAACACTTTACTGGAATCCCTTCTACGTTTCACCTAACCAGGTAAAATATATCTCTTCCATTTTCCTGCTTTAGAAGTTGCAGATTTAAGCGCAATAGCTTTGTTTTACATGGATTGTGAAGTGGGTTTCCCCCCAGATAGTATGATCTTCTCCAGTGGTAAATTCTGTTTAGGAGGCACCGATTTTCCTATTTCTTCATTTCATCTCTCTTTTTTCATGTCATAGTTGAGGTAAAACCAAACCCGGTAGGTACTCTCTAGTTAAAAGATATCTGAATGGGTCCAACAAAGGCAAGAACTAAATTGATGTTAGAGTGGTTAACTCAGAATGAACTCGTTTTGTGGAAAATTTCTAGAACTTTACAATGATACACAACTATTAACACCAAAGTAACAGACGCACACTGCACTCACTCACTGGTAGCCAGAAGGTGGGAATTGTTAAGCCATAAATAAAATCCATAAATAAAATCGGGACATATTGAAGTCAAATATGATCCGAGATGGAAGTACAGTACCTCATATTCTTCAAACTCGACGTCTTCAATTACCACAACACTTGGGATACAGTTTGGTGGGGGACGAAGCAGTCCCTGAGCTTGTTCCCATGTCAGCTCCAGCTCGATCAGATGCTTATCTTCAATTTTTAGGTGTTTAACCTTTGAACCCAATATGCTGTTCTTCCTTTTACTGCAGAAAGAAGATTTAGCCCCAAGTACTTCTGTAACAACACACCCAGATTTATCAACTTTAGACCGTGCATCTGCTGAATTAGCCTGGTTGATTGGCGAATAGTAGGGAGATACCAAATTCCCTTTTAATTGATGTGGAGTTGAAAGGACGTCACCAAGTTTAGTTTTTTTTTCACTAACATCTCCCTTTGTCGAAACTCCATTAATGGCATTGACACTTTCACTGCCCTGTAGATAGAGACAGAATAACAAGTAACACCAACAGATATTGTGGCCATTTACACCCCCATACTAGAAAAGAAGCCAGAACATACTGTTTCAAAGAGAATTAAACGAAAAGGCTACTGGACCAGTGTTCATTAATTTTAAACTTTGGATAAAAAACCTCTTACAATTAGAATGGTTTAATTATCCAATAGATTGAAGCACACATTAATACACATTTCATCAATCTTCAATCCCACTATCTGGCTGCTAAATGCTAGGCTAGCAATAAAATGTAGCTGCCAAACTGCAGCCACAAATTAAGATAATCACAAATACAAATAAGTATCACACGTCTCAAATACAGCACTTACAAGCTGACTAGAACCGAGCAATAATGGTACAAAGATTGCCCACATTTACAGAGTCATTCTTGGATGACAGCAATGGTCTCTTCAAGAAGCATCCTACTTCATCTATTGACTGCCACTAAATGTTACATGTGAGAAAATTTCGACCACAAATTCTACATGACGCCCATGGTTACTTCATAACGTAATTTATGTGACATAAATGCTCAGAATTGAAGACAGCAGACTTCCAATTTTAAATATCTTGAACAGAAAAATAGATCCCAGATAGTCAGCATCAATACCCAAACAACTGTCAGACAACTCACTATCTATGTTACATGAACTTGGGCACCGGAGTTTGGTACCCGTATTGTTTGAGTTTCGGATTTCTCTAATTCTCATGTCAAGCACATAGAGATAGTGCAAAATATACATAGTTTTCAATATTTACGTTTTCAAGGTATATTGTTTACAAGGTACCACAGACCGTTATCCGAGAGTTCTAATTTATGCAGTAAACTTGTTGATACTAATAACCAACTAAATAACTCTGCTTTATATCTCAAAGAGTCCATTTAACATAGGACACTATGTACTGAGAAACCAAGTTGGGACTCTGCATTGGTTTCCCACATTCTTAAATTCACCGACTTTACTCTTAACAACCTATCCGGTTATTGATTCATATTCTCACATGAATATTGTATTATTGAATTGAATACTTTACAAGGGAGAATACCCCATTAAATAGAATGTACATGACTCACTTTAGGAAATACAAAATAAGGAAACCAAATCATATATTTACAAATGGAATGATTATGCATAATATATGCTAACGATATATTATGAATATGGAAACGGACTATATATTATTCATATTCTCACAATTGCTACCAAAGTTCGATTACAGTGAACTTTGAAGTCTTTAACAGCAACACTTGGCTATCTGTTTAAATCTCCTTAACTAGTCTTTTAGAATACAAATTATACCAATTATTGCAAACGCACGATTCGCTACTGCCACCCTAGAATCTTTCAAAATATAAACAATAACCAAATCACAAAATAAAAACAATTGTAACATTCTTCTAAGTTCTTGCAGAATTCTAAGGAGGAAAGCAAGAAGGGACATGGGTTTAGTTTAGAATAAGTTAAGCAGTAACCTTACAGATCACCAACTGTTAAATTGGGATGTTATGGTATATTTAATGTATTTAGAATAGATGTGTAGCTAGTTTATCTCTAAGGACCGTTGTGTAATTAGTTTGTTATCCTTGTACATACATATTGAATGTAATGAGAAATAAACCCTAATTTTGGGGGGTTCTGAAAACATAATAGAGAAAGAGGAAACATTCATGTGTGATACCACGTTGTCAATCACCATCGCTTGCTCCAGTTCTGGACTCTTCAGTTGACTCATCTGGTAATGAATTCTCCTATTGAACCTTTCGTTACCGAGTCCGGTGATTTTGATATTCTTGTTGCTCTCCGGAAAGGTGTTAGAACATGTACAAATTTATATGCCAAGTTGAGCAAATGCGAGTTTTGGTTGTCCGAGGTGAAATTCTTGGGGCGTGTCGTATCTCCTAGCAGAATATCCATGGATCCAGGAAAGATTGAAGCCCTTTTGACATGAAAGAGGCCAAGCAACGTTTTCGAGATTCGTAGTTTTCTGGGTCTTGCCGAATACTACCGACGGTTCGTTCTAGACTTTTCACGATTAGCCGCGCCGATGACTTGTTTGACACGTAAAGGGGTTCATTTTCATTGGAATGATCGTTGTGAAGCCTCATTTGAGGAATTGAAGAAGCGTTTGACAACCGCACCAATTTTGATTATTCCGAAGCGGGGAATGAGTTATTCCGTCTATTGTGATGCGTCTAAAGACGGTCTTGGTTGTGTTTTGATGCAAACGGGTCGAGTCATTGCATATAGTTCTCGTTAATTGAAGCCTCGCGAAAAGAATTATCCAACTCACGATATAGAATTAGCGGTCGTGGTCTTTGCTTTGAAGAGTTGGCTACATTATATTTAAGGTGAGAAATTCAAAGTTTATTCCGATCATAAGAGCTTGAATTACTTGTTTTCGCAAAAAAGAATTGAATCTTCGTCAACGTCATTGGATGGAGCACTTGGAACAATACGATTTTGACTTGCAACCCGGGAAGGCCAATGTTGTAGCAGACGCTTTGAGTTGACAACAGATTCAACTATCTAGTTTAAGAGTTCGGGAATGGAAGATGATGGAAACTGTGGAGGGATTAAGTGCAGATGACACGTGGCAGTTCGGATTAACCTAATGAAGAAGTTATGTATTGCGTCCAGAGTGTCAGGTATGTTAAGTGTGATGTGAAGGTCATATCTCCTTGTTTGACACAAAGGATAAGGTCATCTCTATGAGATTAGGATATCTGTGCGGGGTGTCACGTGGGAGCATTGGCATTGCTAATTAGATTGTCCATGATTAGCTGGTGACATGTCCAATAGTGTAAGAAGAACATGTTTAGGGGCATGCTTGTCAGATTGTGGATGATTTAGTTGGATTAGTTGTATAAGGATTAATATTAGGACCTTAAGCGAAGTAATATAGTCAGTCCGTGCACATCCTTGTATACCGTGCGGTCAGGATTAGGTCTGGAAGGACATTCTGGCAGTGCGGCAAGTAGGGTGCGCGGGTGGATTATAACGGAGGAGGTGAGCCTTATATTAATCAAGGATATCGACTGAGGATAAGTCTAGGCCAGTGCGGCAAGCATCTTCAGCACGGGGTCATGACAGTGCGGCTATAGTACGTACAGGCATCAATTGGTCAGTCGGTGACAATGGATGCACGTATTATTCCCATACGGTCACTTGAGTTGTTGTTTGTTGTTAAGAAGATAAGAGAAGAAGATGAAAGAATGCAACGGGGAGGAAGACGAGAAGTCTTCTGTTCACGTTCATTCCCCCTCCTTGATGAGAAGTCAAGGAGTTGGAAGGTCGTAATTAATGAAGAGAGCAGAGATACAAAAGGCAGATTCTTCACCTGTGGAAGGTACATTCTAACACATGCTCACTAATTCTCTCAGACTTTTCTCTATGGATTCTCTCTGTTCTCTCTCTTTTCGATAAGGATTTCGATATTCCATTTGGGACTAACTTAATCATCGGAGGGCTTTCCAAGCCACAGTGACGGGGGGTCTTCTAACTGTTTTCTTTGGTTGCAGAATAGTTTCAGGATATTGGGCAGTGGTTGAAGAGCGTTCGACGAGGAAGGAATTCTAAGTCAAACCCAGTTAGTAGCACTCAACGACAAGGGAGGTTTTCACCGTCGACAATTGGCGCCGTCTGTGGGAAATCCACACATAGTTTGAAGGAAGAGTTTCACATTTGACAAGGTCGAAGCCGAGATAGCAGTTATCAGATACAACAAAGCTGAGCAGACTCCAGAAGGAGGCAAAAATGTTGGGGATGGGCGAGGAACCCAGGGAAACGATCATGTTCCACCCCCAGTCCCTAGGAAGATAAAGGGCCAATCCCGATTCCAGAAGTTTCTAAAGGGAGGCTCAAGCAAACAGAAGAAAGTGGAAACGACCGATGCTATTTACGAAGAGGATGAGGAATGCCTGAACTTGGAAGATGAGTATGATACGGAAGACGAAAGTTCTAGTCGTTCCAGGTCCTTGGATTCCCGATCTCAATCCAAGTCCAAGTCTGCCAAAAACGAAGATTTGGTTGAATTAGTTAGGATCCAAGGGGAGACGATACGACGACTGGAGATTCAGATGGAGAAGATGGTGCAACAGAAAAATGAAGCACCACATGGAAACCGACCATTGGTTATCCTAGAAAGGCAAAACGTCCACACTCGTCCAAGAACACTTGTGGGCCAGAGGATGGCACCCAACGTTCAAGGACCGGTGGGTGGCGCAAATAGGTAAGTGCAGGCTCCACCCCCTCCCCCGAGAAGGGGAAGGGTGGTCAGGGATCCTCCACAACCCAGTGAGAACCAAAACAGGACACAAAGCAGGGGTTCACGTCGTGCAAACCGGGCTCAGCCAGCCAAATCAGTGAACTCAGTGCCAGATTTGAGGGATCAGTTACGTAACAGGGCTCAAGCCAGATCTGCTCAGAACCTGGGGGAGGCTAATCCACAGGTGGAGGATTTGAGAAGATGGATAGATAAGAGGTTCAGGGGCAGGGCTACAGTCCAGGAGAGTGCGAGAAGAGAGGTCCAACAGATCGCCTCAACTCCCCTTTCTTGCGAAATTTCAGACTACATGATTTCGAGGGGTTTCACGTTGCCAAATTTTCCTAAGTATGATGGAAAAGTGGACCATGTGGCTCACTTGAAGGACTTTCAGCAGGCTCTCATCCTTTATGAGGGTGATGAGTTCCTATATTGCAGAATGTTTGCATCCAGCTTGGGACGCATGGCTCTCAGTTGGTATCACAAGTTGCCCGCACACTCCGTCACAAGTTGGGGGCAGCTTGCAGAGTTGTTTGTTGGACGCTTCATGACCAGCCGCGCAGCTCCAAAGCATTTTGACTCCTTGACTTCGTTGAGAAAACGGTCAAGTGAGTCTCTGCGTGAGTATACGAGTAGGTACGTGGAGACATATAATGATGTGGAAGATTGCCCTGAAAAGCAAGCAGTTTCAATGTTCAGGTTAGGACTCTCCTTTGGTGAGAAACTAAGGGAATCCTTAACCTTGAACCCGGTAGACTCCTTTCCTGAGCTCATGGAGAGGGTTGAGCAGCAAGCCAAGTTGGAAGAAGAGGCCAACATGAAGACAAGCCGCACAGCCAACAGATCTCACCGCGCTCACGTTGTTGAGCCGGCCGAGAAGAAGAAGAAGAGTGAATTCAATGTCCCGAGAAGGGTGAACCAGCACCCGCCGCACAGCAAGCCAATTTTAACAAGTTGCCAGCCTTGAGAATGGGAAGGCGAGGCCCAGACTCATATAGGGCAATCCGTACTGAATTCAATGTCCCGATTTTTCGGATGATTTTTCCATTGCAAACTGAGCCATATTGAAGGTGGCCAGCCCAACAGGGGGGAAACCAAGCAGAGTTGGAAGTAACTGGTCTGAGGTGTAGTTACTATAGAGAATATGGTCACAAAACCGAGGATTGCAGGATATTCAAGCAGTTTCTGGAGGAGCTGGTGGAGGCAGATCATTTGCAGCAATACCTAGTTCAACCCCCCGCACAAAACAATAGGCAGGTACGGGTGGTTGGGGGGGTGATTGCTCAGATGAGGACCCCCCTCCTGCTGGTGTGATCTGTATGATTCATGGGGGAGAAGAGCAGGTTCCACTCCGAGAATCTAGGGCTTCAAGGAAGAAGCAGGCGTCAGAGCACCATGTGCTGCAGCTCGGACAGAAGAGACAGAGGGAGGATGGAGGGTACACCGCGCAGATAACCTTCTGAGATGAAGACTTGGAGGGGGTCACTGTGCCGCACAACAACGCTTTAGTTGTCACCCTGAATATCAACAAATTTGACACTGAGAGGATATTGGTAGATCAAGGCAGCTCTACAAGCATCCTGTATTTGCAGGCATTCTTGAAGATGGGCTTGACTCAGAAAGATTTAAAGAAAGTACGGATACCCTTGATTGGCTTCAGCGCAGAGCCGGTGTGGCCTCTTGGTTCCATAGTGTTGCCGGTCAGAGCAGGGCATGTCACCAAGGATGTGGAGTTCTTGGTCACCGATGTACCTTCAGCCTACAATGCAATTATGGGAAGGACGTGGATGCATAGAATGGGGGCTATCACGTCCACCTACCATCAGTTGATCAAATTTCCAGGCCCTAAGGGGGTGGAGAGCATTCGAGGGAATCAGAAGTCATCCCGAAATTGCTTCCTTGCTTCAAACAAGACAGGGCCAAAGTGTGAGCAGGTTAAATCCATTGAGGTACCCGACCAGCCCATTCTAGAGGATGTGGGTGTGGACCCGAGCACCCGTGTGGTCGAGAGCTTGAGAAAGGTTCTTGCCCATGAGTCAGACAATGATAGGTACTTCTTCCTCGGGGATGAACTCTCTGGGAAGGAAGCCCTTGAATATGAAAGGGTGCTTAGGGAAAATATTGACGTATTTGCTTGTACCCCAACAGAGATGCCTGGGATTGAGCCAAGCATAATATGTCATCACCTCAATGTGGATCCTTGCCATAAACCGGTTATGCAAAGACGAAGACGCTCAGTCGCACACTATGCGGAGGTAGTTATGGAGGAAGTCGGCCGTTTGTTGGAGGCCAAGGCTATTAGGGAGGTGTTACCCCGAATGGCTGTCTAATAGTGTTGTGAAGAAGAAGAACGGTGCTTGGAGGGTTTGTGTCGATTTCACTAGTCTCAACAAGGCATGTCCGAAAGATAGTTTTCTCATGCCTAAGATTGACCAACTAGTGGACTTCACAATAGGGTATGCGCGGATGAGCTTACTGGACGCATACAGAGGGTATCACCAGATTGCTATGTATGAACCCGATTAGGAGAAAGCAACTTTTATCACTCCCTTGAGTTTGTACTGCTACAAGGTGATGCCTTTCGGGCTGAGAAATGCAGGTGCCACTTATCAGAGATTGGCTACATTAATGTTCAAAGAATTGTTGGGGAAGACCATGGAAGTATACATGACGATATGGTGGTCAAGTCCAAGGAGTCGGACTCCCACTTATCTGATTTGTGTCAGACTTCCTGCATCTTGCGGCAGTACGGCTTGAAGTTGAATGCCTCCAAATGTGCTTTTGGGGTGAGTTTAGGCAAGTTCCTAGGACATCTCGTTACCAGGAGAGGAATTGAGGCAGATCCCAACCAGATAATTGCATTACAAAACCTCCAAAGTCCGAGAACGACTAAGGAAGTGCAACGTTTGACTAGGATGGTTGTTGCGCTAAACAGATTCATCAACCGCTCATCCGACAGATGCAGACCATTCTTTCAGCTGCTAAGGAAAAGTGCAACCTATTCTTGAGGGGCAGATTGTGAAGGAGCATTCCAGGAACTGAAGAAGTACTTAGCAGAACCTCCGTTGATTTTCACACTGATTCTTGGGGAGAAGCTGACAGCATATTTAGATGTTTCGGACCATGCAGTCAGTGCGGTGTTGATCAAGGAGGAAGAAGGTAGACAGGTGTCAGTCTACTATATGAGCAAAACTTTGCTTGATGCCGAAACCAGGTATTTGCCATTACAAAAGTTGATCTTTGCTCTGGTCATGGCTTCTCGCAAATTGCAGCACTATTTCCTGGCTCATCCTGTTGAAGTGCCAACAATCCATCCAATTGAATCTGTCCTGAGAAAGGAAGATCTATCTGGGAGAGTTGCAGCATGGTCAGTGGAACTTTGGGAATATGACATCAGGATTGTGCCCCGTACTGCCATAAAGGGGCAGATACTTGCTGACTTTGTAGCAGAATTCTCTGCAGTACCAGCCCCGACGGTAGTGCGGCACAACCCAGCAGAAGAAAATCTTGTACACCCCGAGCTGCAGGTTGATGAGCCATCCGTAGGTGAGTTATGGAAACTTTATGTAGATGGATCAGCCTGCAACAAGGGGTCAGGTATAGGAATTGTGTTGATATCTCCAAAGTCTGTTATCCTAGAGCAGTCAGTCCGGCTGGCATTCAGGGCCTCAAATAATGAAGCAGAATATGAAGCCATGCTAGCAGGACTCTCTGGTGCGCAGAAATGTGGAGCCCAACATATTTTGGTTCATTGTGACAGCCAGTTGGTAGTTAACCAATTGTCAGGGGAGTACGCTACTAAAGATGACAGGATGGCTCTCTACGCTGCCGCAGTGAAGCGAAAAATGCAGGATTTTAAAACCATACGTGTTGTCCAGATCAGTTCCAAGCAGAACAGTCATGCAGATGCCTTGGCATGTCTTGCCTCATCAGTTCCAGCAGAGTTCCACCGTACCGTAAGTGTGAACTCTCTTTCAAAACCGAGTATTCGGATTGAAGATGCAGAAAAAGTTCATGATGTTGACTTGGGTCCTAGTTGGATGGATCCTATTCTCACCTACCTCAAGGAAGATAAGCTACCCGAAGACAAGAAGGAAGCTCATAAGATCAGAGTCAATGCAGCTCATTTTTGGATCTCTCTAGATGGATGTTTGTACAGAAAGTCTTTCACTGAACCCTATTTACGCTGTGTGCACCCCTCACTGGTTTAGCAATTTCTCTTCGAAATCCATGAGGGGGTGCGGCAGCCATGCTAGTGGACGGTCATTGGCCCATAAGGCCATTTCTCAAGGGTACTGGTGGCCCTACATGCAAGAAGATACCAAAGTCTATGTTCAGCAATGTGGCAAGTGCCAGAGATTTTCACTGATCATACACACACCTTCAGCAGACTTGGCACCACTTACAAGTCCGTGGCCTTTTGCTCAGTGGGGCCTGGATATTGTGGGTCCTTTGCCGACTGCTCGAGGGGCTGTGAAGTATCTTCTGGTGGGAACAAATTATTTTACCAAGTGGATAGAAGCAGAGCCTTTGGCTAAGATCACAGAGCAGAACACAGAGAGATTTGTTTGGAAGAACATTATCACACATTTTGGAGTTCCAGCTATCCACAGTGCAATGGTCAAGTCGAGGCCTCAAACAAGACCGTTTTGGATGGAATTAAGAAGAGACTAGAAACGGCAAAGGGGGCATGGGTTGACGAGCTGCCACTCGTACTTTGGGCTTACCGCACAACCCTTCGCCGCGCAACAGGAGAAACGCCCTATTCCCTTGCCTATGGGACAGAAGCTGTGATACCTTTGGAGATTGGCATCCCCACTATCTGCACTACATTAGTGGAACGGGGGGCAATGACCGAGCATTTTCAGTTCAGTTGGATTTAGCAGACGAAAGAAGGGAGCAAGCATTGGTCAAATTGGCGGCGTACCAGGGACAGTTGGCCAGGTTCTACAACAAGAGGGTTCATCTCAGGCAGTTCGGCATTGGTGACCTTGTCCTTACAAAGTTTTGGGCACCACCAAAGACGCAGCTGATGGCAAATTAGGGCCAAACTGGGAGGGTCTATACAAGGTTGTTGGCAGAGCAGGTCAGGGGGCATACAAGTTGGTTGATTTAGATGGAAATTCGATTCCCCGTACATGGAACGTCTCAAATTTGAAGAAATACTATTACTGATGTATTCACTATTCGTTGAATTTAAATGAAGACTTTGTACCCGTTATCTGTCCAATGCAGTTTCAATGTAGTGTTGTTGATGTTACTTTCCTTTTGAAGACAGACAATTGTATGATTGAAAGAAGTGAGGATTGCAGTTTGCAATGAGCAAGAGAAAGTTTGAAAACAACTTTCACTTCCTCATTGGAAGGCAATAGACCCGAGCAGAGAATGCTCGGAATGGGTTGAAAAGGCCTAGGTTCATTTTTTCTGAGCTCGGCTAGGCAGAGAATGCCACCATGAGGGGACCAGAAATCCCATGGTGTTGAGTTCGAATTTGGGCGAGAAGCCTAGAAGGTCCATATTTATATGGGTTCCTGAACCAAAAGTCATCTTTAGAGGATGAGAAGTCCCAAGAAGGCCCCGGTTTAAAAAGGGTGGGAAAACCCAAAGGGTCTAAAGTGGTCGTAAATCAAATACATTACCTTTAGGGGATGAGAAATCCCAAGGTAGCCCTGATTTAAACGGGGGGAAACCCACAAGGGTCTAGGGTGATCTTGAATCTACATTGCCTTTAGGGGATGAGAAATTCCAAGGCAGTCCAGATTCAAATGAGTGAGAAACTCATGGGGCACTAACAGTCCTTGGCCGAGGGAGCAAACGAAGTTGCCTAAGGCCTAAAAAGGGTGGGAAACCCGAAAGCCCGTGCACAGAGTAATGTAGGGAAGTGACCAGTATGTTGGTCACTGCGGCTATGTTATAGTGCGGCAAAAGTATGCAGTATGTTCAGAAGTAATGCAGAAGCAAAGTATGTACGAAGCAAGTATGAAAGCATGAAGTTGTAAAAGTGCATGAGAAGTTGAAACATAAACAAAACAGTTGTG
>NMUG010001147.1:0-18818 GCA_002855965.1 Monotropa hypopitys
ACCTCCATGTACGGAGCCTTATCATTTATAGATCTTATACCTCTATATATGGTACACTTTGACATTATTATCGGCATGGACTGGTTGTCCAAGTCCAATGCCAAGATCGACTGCGCTGGAAAGTCTATCACCTTTGTGGAATCTAAAGGTGGGAAGTCTGAACTTAAGGGAGAAGGAGTTGTCTCGCCCCCTTGTTTCGCATCCATCGCCAAAGCCCATCGTCTTCTACAGAAAGTATTCCATGGGTATCTCTGCAACATTACTTCTGGAGGAATTGCTAGTAATACCCATTGATCGAGAGATGGAATTCTCCATCGACCTCATACCAGGAGCGCAACCAATTTCCAAAACCTCCTACCGCATGGCACCAACAGAATTGAAAGAATTAAAGACACAATTGCAAGAGTTGATCAAGAAAAGTTTCATCTGACCTAGCTCATCACCATGGGGAGTACCAGTGCTATTCGTCAAGAAGAAGGATGGAACAATGTGCATGTGCATCAACTATTGGGAGTTGAACAAAGTCACAATAAAAAACAAGTACCCACTACCCCGAATTGATGATCTCTTCAACCAACTGCAAGGAGCTCGAGTATTTTTCAAGATCGACCTTTGCTCAAGATATCATCAACTCAAAGTCGAAACCGAAGATATTGAAAAGGCTACCTTCTGCACTCGTTATGGCCACTACGAGTTTCTAGTCATGCCCTTTGGAGTAACCAACACCCCAGTAGCACTCATAGATCTAATGAACCGTATTTTCACCAACTACCTCGATGATTTCGTGATCGTATTTATTAACGACATCCTCATCTACTCCAAGAACGAAGAGCAACATGCAGAGCACCTGTCTATCATTCTACGAACTCTGAAGGACAAGCAACTATACACAAAGTTTAGCAAATGCGAATTCTGGCTGAAGAGTATCTATTTCCTTGGGCACATCATCGACGAGCACGGCATCTCAGTAGACCCGTAGAAGATAGAAGCAATCTCAACTTGGCCCGCACCTACATCAGTAACAGAAGTTCAGAGTATTCTAGGACTTGTCGGTTATTATAATCGATTCATCCAAGACTTTTCAAAGGTCATCGTACCCATGACGCAACTTATATGCAAGGGAGAATCATTCACATGGATAGAAGAAAGAGAAGGATACTTCAGGAATTGAAGAAAAGGCTCACAACTGCACCTGTGTTGACACTACCCAACGGAGAAGAAGGATTTGTCGTTTACAGCGATGCTTCACATAAAGGATTAGGATGCGTCCTCATGCAACTCGGAAAGGTAATTTCTTACGCACCATGACAACTAAAGCCTCACGAGAAGAATTACCCGACACATGACTTGGAGCTTGCAGCAGTAATCTTCGCACTCAAGATATGGCGCCACTACCTTTACGGAGTTACTTGTGACGTCTTCACCGACCACAAAAGCTTGAAGTATGTTTTCATATAGAAATAACTAAACCTAAGACAACACAGATGGCTCGAGCTTATGAAAGACTATGACCTCAACATTCAGTACCATCCGGGGAAAGCCAACGTCATCGCCAATGCCCCTCAGCCGAAAAGAAGAGCATTCATACCTAGTGCATCTCGCAACAATCATCGTGGAACCTCCATCATGGAGGAAATCAAGACCCTCCAAGAAAATGACCCAAAGTTGCAGAAGATCCAAGAAGGCACCAAAGATCAATCAGAAAGTGAGTTCACTAAATCATATATGCGTACCCAACCTAGAAGAAATCAAACAGAGAATCATGAATGAAGCATAAAAGTCAAAGTTCGCAATTCACCCTGGGAGATCGAAGATGTACCAAGACCTCAAGAAATCTTATTGGTGGATGGAAATGAAGCACGACATAGCCGATTACATCGATCGATGCCTAGAATGTCAACAAATCAAAACAGTACGGCAAAAGCTAGCTAGACTACTCCAACCTCTACCAATCTCAAAATGGAAATGGGAAGACATTACGATGGACTACGTCATAGGGTTTCCTCAGACCATCAAAGGCAACAATGCAACATGGGTCATAGTTAATCGCTTGACCAAGTCAGCACATTCCATCCGAATCAAGAACACGTACTCAATAGACCAAATGGCAGCCACTTATCTACGAGAAATCATTCGACTACACGGGACACCAGTTTCAATCACATCAGATAGAGACCCCTGATTTGTATCCAGATTTTGGAAATCGCTATAGAAAGTAATGGGAACGACGTTGAACTTTAGCACCGCCTTTCATCCCCAAACCAACAGTCAATCAGAAAGAACGATCCAAACATTAGAAGATCTCCTACGAGCTTGCACTTTTGAATTTTAGGGGAGCTGGGAAGAACACCTACCTCTGGTAGAGTTCGCTTACAATAACAGTTACAAAGCACACATTGGAATGTCACCGTTCGAAGCATTGTACGGCAGAAAGTGCAGATCACCAGCCTATTGGACCGAAGTTGGAGAAGCAGTACCCACAAGGCCAGAAATTGTACAAGAGACCACAGAGAAGATCAAGCTCATCCAGGATAAGCTAAAGATAGCTCAGGATCGCCAAAAGAGCTACGCTGGCATCGAAGGGAACTATAATTTCAGGAAGGGGACAATGTATTCTTGAAGGTATCACCTATGAAGGGCATCATCAGATTCAGAAAGAGAGGAAAGCTCAATCCACGCTACATTGGGCCTTTCGAGATTCTCTAAAGGATTGGACTAGTCACATACTGATTAGCACTCACCCCAGAACTAGCCAACATCCATGATGTATTTCATATATCGATGCTCCAGAAGTACATATCAGACCCTACGCATATCCTAGTCCAATCAACCATCGAGATTGAGAAGAACTTGGCATACGAGGAGCGACTCGTTCGAATCATGGGCCGGCAAGAGAAGCAGCTCAAAAATAAAGTCATCCCGCTAGTCAAGGTTTGGTGGGAGAACCAATGGGAAACGAAGCTAATTGGGAGAAGAGAGCGACATGCGTCTAAAATACCCACGGTTATTTGGTTAAGGTATAAAATTTCATCCTTTCGTCTTTCATTCAACTCATTTTAAGTTTGAGTGACCAAACTTTTAAAAGGTGGAGAGGATGTGAGGCTTCGACCCAATAAATAAGGCCTAAAATAAGTTAATTAAATTTTAATATATTTTCTGGAATTTTTCGGGAATTTATTTAAGGCTAAATAAGCATTAAAGTGAAATTTGAGGTTTAAATCAACAAAGAATAATCACGTAGGGGCTAAACCATAAAGAAGCGAAGGATAGGGACCCAATCTAAGGCCCGTCTGTAAGTTAGTGGACCAAACTGGTTTGGTTAGGACCCGACCGACCAGTCCAGCCCAAACCCGGACTCCTCTGGCTGCACGGCAATAGCTCTGCCGAGCTGCAACATTAGGTCCCATCCGGACTGATAGAGCCGCCTGACTGATGGGAAAACACAGTCACAGGTTCAGACTGACATGTCAGAGCACAGTTGACCAACAAACCTGACCCGGATTAGACAGATCACTGAGTGGTTCGGCGGGATTAAGGAGTTGTCAATCAAGTCATTAAATGCACCTAACCCTCCAGATTACTATATAAACAGGCCATTTCCCTACATTCAAGTCCCACCAACTCGTCTTCCTTACATTCAAGTTCTAGAGAGATAAAGAGAGAGTCATCCTCTGGACAGATTGCTGTTCGGCCAACCCTTATCCAAACTCAGAACACTCGTCCGGTCATCCCTTAACTACTCGGAAGCATTCTGAAACCCACAAACCACCTTATATTCAATCCGGGAGATCCTCACTGCCCGGACCAGCATCCTCCGGATAGAAAGCATCTCGGCAACCCATTTGGGAGACCAGGAGCTCACTCAGGTAACTTATAATCTTTCGATTATGTATTGTCATTATTTTTCTGCTCTGCAAGTCCATCAAAGGACTTGGCCGTACTAAAATCAGCTCGACAGCCCTCCCTTAGCTCTACCAAAGCACCCAAGTGTTATTACTTCAGCTCGACAAAAATGCCAAGTGTTCGGCACTTAGCCAAACCAGTTCGGACTACCTTTGGACCTTCCGACTGAACTCATTTCAGCTCAGCACATATGCCCGGACCACCATAGAACATCCCTAATCCTTTTTAATGCATTGTCGACCTCCCATTTGCCAGAGCACTTGTGCTCGGCAGAAGGAACTGTCCGTTCTTTGGAAAATTAGCTCTTTGAGCTCGACTATATATCCAATTGCTCGAACAATTAGTCCTAAAGCCTTATAAACCATCTCATTAATCTTTGTGACTAATCTAAATGACCGAAACACTAATTCCCGCACTGCCAAGTCAGGCAGTAGCCCTTGTTGATTGCTCGGCAAAGAAAACAGTCCGTCCTTTAAAGCTTCGGCCATTTTGTGCTCGACTGAGTTTCAGATTGAGCAGGAAAACAACACGAAACCCTTAGGCAATCATTTCAACCCATTTCGACTGACCAACAGCTCGAACCACTTAGTTCCCGCACTGCCAGTAGTGCATTCTGTTTCTTCGACAACTCGGCAATAGGGCCTTTCGGACCAGAAGCCCCTTAGTTTAATAATTAAGATTAGATAGTCTGTACCCAGTTCACCCTCTAGCCAGATCGGCAAATGATCTTTGAGGTCGCTCTGGATGACCAGAATGCCCTCCAGACCAATTTTAGGTAGTAAAGTTAAATCCTCGAACTAAAAATAGTCGGCCACTGTCCTTCGGATAGCAGGCCTTCAGCCAAGAGCTCGGCCAGTTGGCCAGTGGCAGTCCAACCAAGTCTGGTCCATCAGCTCAGCTCGATAATTACCTTAACAGTCCGGCAGAACTTAGAAATGATTTATTATATTATATTGGCAGATTTGAGGTGATTAGAAGAATATTGAGGAAGGAAACTATATCAAGAAAAGGTAAATCTCTATATGCCCTTGTTACTCATATAGTTTTAAAGTATGCTAATATTTACAAATGTATGATTTATGCTATTGAGCACTTTACTGTATTATATTCAGCTCTCAAAAAAGGAAAAATAGCATACACTCTTTTATTACCATGGATTGGCAAAACAGAAAGATGTTTTATGATTGAACGACATGAACAGTGACACGGTTAGCTTGATGCCGGGGGCTGGATCTGAAACTAACAGGGTGAAGTGAAAAGGGCGGGAACATAGCCAGGATGATCATTGAGTGATATCACACCATCTCTCTCTTTAGTGTCGCTCCCTAAAACACTGGTACCGTGAAGAGCAGCATGATAAGATCATGTTAGGAAATCCAAAATAAAAAATGAAAATATGCAAACAAAAAGTAAGTTATGCGCTAAAGGACATTTGAGAATAAAAGATATATAGTTTTTCTTTACTGGAGTCTTAGGGGGTTGTTGTTACTTATTTCATGTGATGTCTTGTTGGGAAGGAAATATTAGTCTTTTGTTTTGGGCATATGATGTTTGAGTTGTTAAAGAAAGAATTTTTTATTTTTCGCATTTTATTCCAGTGTTTTGGTTTGGGATGTTACAAATTCATTCAAGTAATTGTAAAAGAGAAATTTGGGGATTGATTTAAATTGTTAATATGAGTTTTAATAGGAAAATAAAATCCAAATCGATTAAGTATTTTGTTTATTCAGGTGATACATATTAATGCTTGATTATCAGGTGAGTGACATTTTATAGCATTACATGGATCTTCTGGCACACTTTAAATTTTCCTATGTTTTAAGAATTCCATGGATATGAATGTATTTGCGAATCTATTAGCTACAAATTACTGATACAAGGCGATCCCATCTAGAGAGTGATTTGGTTACTGGCCCTTTGACGAAGATTTTACTGATACTAATACTGATTACTGGCACTGTTATTAGACTTGACTCAATATGGTATCCACGGTTTTTAGCATGATTACTGACTTATTTATCCTATTCCGCGACTCTCTGTCTCATCATTATGATTTTGTGGATTATTAAAAAAGTAAAATCTGTTATTCTGAAATTAATGCATTGTTTCCGATCTTTGTTCATATTCCATGACATAAAACCTGTAGAATTATACTCTATCACTCATAGGAGCATTAATTTATGAAATTATATTTTTTCAGGAGATGAGGAGCAATAGTACCGATACATTAACTTTTGTGTAGATATTAGAGACTAAGGAAGGTAGTGATTTTATTTTAATTGTTTTGGTTTGGTGTGAGACTTATTTTTTGGGTTGTAGAGTTTTGGAGTTATTGTGGTCTATGAACTTGTATTATATTTCAAAGACCGTCTGTATATATTTTCTTCTGTTGTACTGTTATCCTCACTTTAAAATTATGTTATGAAACACCTGACGTAGTTTTGTAATTGTTTGGCACTCTATCATGCTGGTCTCTGAAGATGTGTCCGTCTTTTTGGTATTTGGAAATAATATTTCAATTCATACGATATGTGAATTAACACATCATCAATAATTTAAATAAATATAAATGCTACATATCATCAAAACTGCACATAAATTTACCCTCCAAACGAAAATGAATTGTGAGGATTAACTTAAGTATGTTCTATATACTTAAGTAAATTCCGACAATCCATTCCTATTTTCGAAGTAAATTTTTGAGTAGTTTTCATGGTATGTAGTATTACTCTTAAATAAATGTTCTAATACTTTTATTTTATATTTTTATCATTAAATACAATTATTTAATGATACGTAGCATTACTTTAAAATAAATGTTCTAATACTTCTTTTTATACGTTTTTAATTGAATCAATAATTTTTTAATGTCTTTATTTTCGGGAAATCATCTAGAGTAACCAACCATCAAGAAACTGTAGTGCACAGAAAGCATCCCAAAGGCAAAGGGAAACGGTTCCTCTCGCTCCCTCGCTCGTTTTCTTTTCCACCAAAAAGACCGCTTATTTTCTTTATTTAATTTTATTTTATTTTTGGGGCGGGAGGGTTCGTCTTCAAGATTCTCTATCTATTTTACGCTAGGGTTTCCTTAAGCGTGTCCGCTTTGACGAATAAAATGTTTCAGAAAAGCCCCAACTCTATTCCCGATTTCTCCAATTTAGCCCTTGAAGCTAGGTCAACCATGTCTTGAATCACCTCTTTCTGGGTAATCCCTCGTCTTATTCAATTTTGTGCACACGCGCAACTATTTCTTGCGTTACTTAATCTTTCGAAGTTATTATACGGGAATGAGTAATATATGTGGAGTATTAGAAGGTAATATGTTGTGACGCTTAAATTATTATAATTTGCGTTTGAAAAATTGCCATATCCTTATTGCTGGATCAGCTTATTGAGTAATTTGATATGGTTCAGGGTTTTTTATTTAATCCTCGCTGGCATCGCCTTAGCTAACCTGTGTTACCTGTGGCTACTAATATGCCTTGCTCATACTAAATATTTCAAACAATCAAATATTTCAAAAACCACCCAGTGGTGCTAATCGTTTTCATTTACCATCTCTTGATTAACCAAAATCCTTTTTGTGTGTGTGGTTGTAGCTAAAACAACATTCTGGAATGCATGGTTTGGGATTTTTCTGCAGGGTTGGGTTTCTTTTTATTCTGTGATTGTGAAGGCCTTCTCAAAATTTGCTACCCATAGAATTGGATTTGAGGGTTGTGCTTGATTAGAATAGGACGACGCCCCAAAGTTGTGAATTTGTCTTTGTTGCCTTCGTCTGATGAATTTTTGGTTTCTATGAATTGTCTGCATGATGGTGATTTTCGGGAGCTGAACTCTGGACTAGGATGAGTTTTCTCAATTATATGTTTCCTCTTTGGCTGCTTCTGGATGGGTTTGTATAATTTCTGTAATAGGAGACATGAGATTTTAGAAGATACTTTGTTGTCCCTTCCTCATGGACTGATTCGTATGTTACTGCTCTAGGAAACCCCATACTTTTTATATTATTCCATTTAGTTTTTTAACTTTGTGTCTATTTTACCTCCATATGCGAGCATTGGTAATTACTCTGTGGGATTTAGGAAATGATAGTTTATATGATGTCCCTTTATATTGCTTTAATGAACAAGGGGAAAGGAATGTCCTCTGAAATGGATTAATTTCTGCAGCATTTCCAAGTATTTGCTGATGCTGAGATTTTCCCCTTTTTTGGCTTTCCTTAATACCCTTTTTTCTATGATGATTGATTGCCTATTTCAGTGGCACGCCTGGGATGGAAATGTATAACATTTCTGAACATGGAAATGCAGAACCGTATCTGGTAAGTGCTCCCCAACTGCTTGAAAGTTAAACAAATTAGGACCTATGTTGAATGATTTTCAAGGCTCAATGTATGTTATGAACATCTGCTGTTATGTTAATTGTAGAACGCATACTCACATCTTAGGTTTTGGCTTCTAGGTTCATGGTACCGAGTCATTCCCACATTTAACGAATCCAACTATTGAACAACTTGACGCTATGTATAACGAAGGAACCCAAGAGTTTGTTGTTGAACAGGGGTTGTATTACCCTACTGCTGCCAATTATGGTTACATCTGTACAGGTAAGCTTTTATACTTATCCTTTTACAGGTTAGGATGATGCTTTGTGCTACCTCATTTACCCTACCTCATTTTTGTTTCTTTTTTAAAATTGATGTGGTCAGGATTTGAGCCACCCGCTGATTGGGATGACCATCATACGATTTTTGGTCTGGATGGTCAAGAAGTTCAGTGCGCGGTCAGTATTCTCTCTTTCTTTGAATGCAAAATCAATATTTATTTGTAGTTTTTCTCAATGGATATATGTTTCGTCTCCAGGGTGCACAAACTGAAGGTTTGCAATATGTATATTATACACCTAGCTATGGATATGTACAATCCCCATACAACCCATACAACCCTTACATTCCTGGTGCTATGATAGGAGTTGATAGCCCATTTGTAGGGGCACAGCAGTATTACACTGCCCCTTCTTATGAAAACCCTTTGTCTTCGCCTGCATACTTCCCCATGGTTGTCCAATCTGGCCCAGAAATCATATCAAGTAACCCACCCGAACCCTTCTTAGATGGAGCATTTACTGCATATCGAGCTGGTGGCCCAGGTTTGAAAAGTAACCCGTCTTCAGCATCTGCAGCTTTTACTCGGACTCCCACAATGCCTGCTTCAAATCAGACATGTTCTTTTGCAAGGGTAGTAGAAGGCCCTAAAGTTAATGGTGGACCAAGTAAGTTACCTGCAGCACATGGAAATGTTACTTCCAGTAGTTTTTCCGGTTTGGCGTCATCACCGGTACAGGTATAATCTTTTGCTCTATTCTGATATTGCCTTACAGTTTCTCTCTCTCTCTCTCTCTCTATCTCTATCTCTATCTCTATCTCTATCTCTATCTCTATCTCTCTCCCTCTTTATCTCTCTCCCTCCCTCCCTCTCTCTAAGAAAGCAGTGAAGTCCAACTATATGTTTATTTATAGTTGTTGTTTGGGGTATGGGGGGCCAACTTGAGAGGATAGAAGGGCTTTCTTTTGTTTGGTTTGAAGGAAGCGAGTAGGGGAACAAATTACAAGGTTGCAGTTTCGCTTTGGCACAGATTTTTTAATTTGCTTAAAGCTAGAAAAGCAGATCTTTTCTCTGGGGTCCCTTCATAAAAATCTGTGAAGTCACAGTGTTGCCACTATGCTTATTAGGAGGATATAAATGTGAAACAATCTCATGCCTACTTTCTTCTTTTCTTTTTCTTTTGGAATTCAAAATTTCATATGGTAAGGACACACTTCCTTCTCCATTTTCTTGGCCTTTCATTTGCTATCCTTCCTACCATATGGAAAATAAATGTTGCAATCATGGTGCTTAGTGCTTCAAGGTATTGGTTTGCCATGTTTATTTTTTGACTTGTGTTTTTTTACAGGGCGTGGGTGCTCTAGCTGTAGATAGCATTTCACATGGGAAAGCGTACCAACTAAAAATGGCTCTCTCATCCAGTAATGGTTTGTCTAACTATGGATCTAGTATTCATGGACTGGCTAGAGCAGAAAAGTTACGGTCCAAGTTCCAGGATGGAAGTCTCTCGAATGATGTGAATGGTGGTTTAGATGCATTGACTGAACAGAATCGTGGCCCTAGAATCAACAAATCCAGAAATCATTTGGCTGTTAAAGCTTACACAACCAGAGCTGGAGAGAGTGATGCACAAGGAAACATTGTTATCTATACTGACGAGTATAACAAGGATGATTTTCCGATAGATTATTTGAATGTGAAGTTCTTTGTAATCAAATCATACAGTGAGGATGATGTGCACAAAAGTATTAAGTATAATGTGTGGTCATCTACACCAAATGGAAACAAGAAGCTGCAGTGTATATATGAAGATGCCGAGAGAATAGCTGCAGGAAATCCAAGTGGATGTCCTGTTTTCCTGTTCTTTTCTGTGAGTTGTATTCACTTGTTCTACTTTTATCCTGCTGAATTACTATTAAACAGACATGTTCTTTTTAAGCAGAAAAATTTCAGAGTTTATAGTATGTATTCTTATTCTAAATGCAGGTTAATGCCAGTGGCCAGTTCTGTGGTGTTGCAGAAATGACTGGCCCTGTGGACTTCCGTAAAGATATGGATTTCTGGCAGCAAGATAAATGGAGTGGAAGCTTTCCTGTGAAGTGGCACATTATAAAAGATTTACCAAACCCCAACTTCAGGCATATCATTTTAGAGAACAACGAGAATAAGCCAGTAACTAACAGCAGGGACACACAAGAGGTTTGTTTAGCTTTTGTACAGGATATACTGTCCCAAATTTGTTCATGCATCTATAACTTGATTGTTTCTGCATATAGTTTTATCATGAATACAGATTTGAAATTGTTAAAGTGGCTTGTTTGGTTCCTTTCATTTGTTCGCTTGATTTTGGTGGAAGATGTTTAATAGAAGGAACAGTTTTTTTACATATATACTGATTCCCTTTTCCCTGCGTACATTAACCAGGCAATGACTTGTGGTTTGATATCAGGTTATTTTGTAATGGTTCCAAGCTATTACCCATGCTCTAAGCGACAATCTTAGTGTTAGGCAACTGTTACTCCTTTCTGTTTAGACTGTATCATCATTATTAGCGGTATTTTGGCTTCATTATACATGACGGAATGGTAGTCCATTACTCATGGAAGAGGCAGTTGAGAAGTTCTACACGTCTAGCCAATGCTTTTATATTTTTGTTTCTTTTGTTCTTTCTTGAATACTTTTCTTTTCTGTGCTATCGTATTTTGCATTTTGAACTTCCATTTTTATCTCTAGCATCATATTAAGCAGCGCATTTGCTTCCCTATACCCTTCCAATGTTGTTTTGTGGTGATGTGGACAAGTTGAAAATTGGATCGCTGAAAATGAATATTGAATATTTGTGCATTTCGACCCAAAGAGTTCATAAACTTGTGAATATGGATTATCTTTGATTGTCTATAGCTGGGTTATACGTGGCTTAAGGTTGCTTATTTGCCCCATTTATGTTTTTTAATGATCATTGAATATGCACTGCAGATATGGTATAAGCAAGGTGTTGAGATGCTTAAAATATTCAAAAACTACACATTGAGGACATCTTTACTTGATGACTTTATGTACTACGAAAATCGACAGAAGATCATGCAGGAGGAGAAAGCTAGGTTCCGGGTCAAAAGCTACGGAGGTTCTTTCATTGTACCTGCATTAGATCCTCCCCGGAAGCAGAATTTTTTGGTTGACATGCCGCCTTGTGGAGATGAGAAAATAATCCATCCTAATGGGCTTAATAGCATAGAGAGGAGAATGAACTCTACAACTGAGCAAGTTTCTTTGGTCCCTGATGTCAGCAGCTCAAACATTTTTATAGAAAATGCCAAGCACATTGCAGATGAAGCAAAGCATGATGATGTATGGTCGCTGACTATAAATCCTAAGCAGTATGAAATTAAACCTTTAGAGGTTCCCTCTAATGTTGGTACAATGGACACTAAACCAGTTGACATTGTCACGGTAGGGTCAATGCCTATTAGAGTTAATGGCTTTGGCAACTCTCCTGGTTTCGTTACGGTTGGGGCTATTCCATTTGATCCTAGAGCATCACAGGTCGACGAAGCTCGTGGTGTTAAGAGTGGATCTTAATTTTGGTGGTGGACACCTTAAATTATGTGGAAGTTATTTGTGTTAGGAGTATGTGCAGCAATGCACTATTGGTAAAATCAGTATTCCAAGTCTTGCATTGTGAACTTGAGTGTATCATGTTCGGTTATTGTTTTGTTTACTTTAGTTCATCCTTGTTGGTTCTTCTACACTACTTGTGACTGTACTCTTCTACACTACTTGTGACTGTCTACTGAAGTTGTCTTGTTTAGCAGTTTGATATCTTTATTTTGCGGGTTATAATGGTGGAATTGACTTATTTTAATTGAAGTCCAGTGTGTAAATGTTCTTATATGCAAAATTCTCACCTTTTCTTCACTGAATTCAATATATGGCTGAGGTAGGTAGAATTAGTTTGGAGGACACAAATGTCAAATAGCATAGCAATGAGGTTTTTCGAAATGGTGGTTCGCAAGCAAAGACAAGTATTCTCAGCCGAAAAGAACCGGAATGAACATTGGTCTATGACAATATACATGCTATAGTATATGCTTCATGTGTAATTTGAGCGCGGTAGCAATGCAGAGTGCGTGGGAGATTGGTCGAAAATAATCTACAAAATATTCTAAACAAAAAAAATGATTAGATTGTAAAAGGCTCATATGAAAAATAGATTCAGACGAGAAGTCTTAATCTAATTTAATGATTGAAATAAGAAATTTTAATCGTTAATATATTCTAGATAAAAATGTAATGAAAAGAAAGTGACTCTAAACCCTATGTAAAGAGACATTAGCTAGAAGTAAATAGAATTTAAGTTAATGAGATAATAATGTGTTAATGAAAACAATAAAGGCACACTAAACAATAAATATAAAAGAAAAGACAATAATTGGATTCACTTAAAATGGTTGATAACAGATGGTTTAGTTAGACCCTACTTTTTTGACATTCTCAAGTAAAAAGTGGGCCACAAGATAAAAAAAAGAAAAAGAATATGTATAAAAGGAATTTATCATCAGAAAAGGAGAGACAAACTATCGTATTCATACACTCTCATATTCATACTCTCTCTTCAAGAGCCACGATTCTTTCCAATTCTTTCCCTCCAGGTTGAAAGATGAAGGACTTTTTAATTTTACTTGTGGTTGCAGAATAACGAAGATATAAAGAACCAAATTCTAAATTGACATTCGAGTCTGTCCTTGGGTAATTCTAAAAAATCTCACCCACAATTGGCACCGTCTGTTGAAATTCTTTGATTTCCATATTTTCTCAATTCAAAGATGTCATGTCAGAATTTGAAAATACCACTCACGAAGAGGATCATGAGAGAGGATTTGGCAGTCATCACTCCTAGTGACGTAAAGAGGCGAGGAATGGAGATTCTTCAAGTGACCAACTCCTTGTCAAAGATGTGGAGCATCAAGAAATATTCTAGTACAAGGGAATATGAGCGATATTCCTGGTCAGAGCGAGAAGTTTCTTAAGAAACTAGAAGCCGTACTCAATCTCATTCACATATCAGGAGAGAAGAAGATTTGGTGAGGATAGGGAGAGATCAAACAATAGGAAAATTCGAAAGAGAAATCCAAGAATTGAGGAGAGAAAATCGAATAGCAGTGCCAAACCCTGATCAAAGGCAAGAGAGTGAAGCAATAAGAATACATGGAGACTTTCCACAACATTCCCAAGAAGGTTCTAGTGGGAATATAAGTCAACACAACCAAGTGGACATGCCTGGAAATTAGATATTAGTTAGATCAGTTCATCACGACCAAGTCAGTCACAGTCATGGTGGTAGCAGCGTATCTAGTCAGCGGACAAGGAGGTCCACCTAGTCAAAAAGAGAGAGAAGAAATCATGAACATGAAGTCAGAAATCATGCTTGGAATGCTAGAAGAGATGATTATGGGAGAAGGAACCGTGTTTGTGATGACAGGGGATATGTGCGGGAGGAAGAAGACCACATACTAGATCATGCAGGAGATGCACGGGACTTCAGAGATCCTGTACACGAAAGGAGAGACCGTCATGAGGAAAGACAATACTAGACGATTCCACCGAGGCAAGATCCATTGTCTCCTAACATGAACGAGATTAGAGACTGGCTCAATCAACGTCTTTAGGGGAGAAGATCTATGCGGCCCCGACCTAAGAAATAATGCCCAAAATATGTTTATTTATTTTAAATATAATTTCTATAATTTTTTGAGATTTTTTAGAATTTATTTAGGTTATGTTTTGGCCTTTAATCAAATTCTGAGGTCTTAATTCAAGTAAATAAACTTGCTCGCGGACCTAAATGATGACATCGAAACAATTGGGGCATTCTCGCAAATTGCTAAACTTAGTAGGGGCAGACCGTAAATAGGCCAGCCAAACAACCGCAAAAGCCTGTGAAAAAGCTGGCGTAGTAGCAGCTTTCGGTGGGCTGCAGGCGGTTGTGCCAGGCGGATGGTCGGGCAGCTGGATGCTCATTGGCTGGAGAGATCGACTGCTCGACAGCCCATGCAAGTAATTAATGTTGCATTTATGAGAACCACCTACCTCCTCTAGGCGTATATAAGAAGACCCTTAGAGCATTCATTTCGATCACCAAACCACTCCAGAGCATTCACAACTCTCCCAAATCCTTTTCCTCGTCCGGAAGCCTTTTTCGACCAACCTCCGTTCATTCTAGGAGTGCTCGACAGTTGTTTCCAGAACAGTCCCTCCTTCAAAGATCAGTTCGCTAAACACTATTGGCTAACCCCTCAGTGCTCAACACCATTGTCTCGAGCAGTCAGTCTCTTCCCTGTTCGGCAAGAACCCCTCCGGATCACCAGAGCTCATTTTTGTCCAAAAGTAAGACCTATGGCATTTCGGCACTTCGGTCAAGAGGTAACTTTCCCTTGTGTAAATTAGTCACACTTACCTACTGTCCGATAGACCTCTTTAAAGGTCCGGACACCCAAAAATTAGCTCAGCAAGCATTACTTCTGCTCGACAGACCTCCTTAAAGGTCAAGCCATACTTAAAAATGGTTCAACACATTTATTTTCTGCTCGACAGACCTCTTTGAGGCCTTTTTGCGCTGCCCCAGTACATAGTGCTACTTCTCTGTGCGGTGCCCTAATTTAGCTTGACAGAGTTATTGATTTGGCTCAGAATGCCTTGTCAAGCAGTCACAAGCATTAAACCAATGGAAATCACTTGAAAATCAGCTCGCCCAGAGCTTTCAGCTCGACAAAGTTTGTTCTCGGCAAAGAACAGACCGTTCTTGGTCCTTTGCTTGGATGAACACCAGTCTAAACAGGCACTTAGCCCAAAATACTTGTATCCACATTTCGACCACTTTCGACCAATAAGAGATATAAAAAACACTATTCCAACACTCCCACTATGACCGGTCTTAAAACTACCAGAGAACTATTTGAACATTCTATTCGGCAACTTATTTCAGCTCGGCCTTAGTCTGTGTCAGCCAAGGCATGAGCCTTCGGCCCAGTTTTGTTGGGCGACTTTTACTGATTTTGACCTATAAGCCTTCTGCCATAAGGCCAGCCGGCCAAATATGGTCCAACTGAGCTTAGCTCGGCAGTGAGCCTAGAATAGCCAACAACATTAAAATGAAAAAAAATAATGATAAAAGTTGCATTATGGAAGATTTTTGGCCCGATTAATTGGAAGTGAAGGATTAAAAGCAAAATGAAATTCCAACACAATCAAGTGAGTCTCTATATACTTTGGTTACTCGTAATTTCTTTAAAGGCATGCTTAGACTTTATTAAAAGTATGATTACGTGCTAGTGAGCATCAAATGATATTATGTTTACATTTGATGAAAATAAAACGACATGCACACTTGTTTTATTACCATGGATTCGCAAAATGGAAAATATTTTATGATTGAACGGCATGAGACGTGACACAGTTGCTTGCGTCGAGGGCGGGATCTGAAATCTATAGTATAGGGGTAATAAGGATGGGGTCATTGCCAGATGGCCAATGGATGATATCATGTCAACATTATATATTTCTTGGGATTGCTCCCTAAAGATACTAGTACCGTGAAGAGCAAAATTAAATTAATGCCAGAATATCCACAAAAATAAGCTATGCGCCGAAGGACTTAAAGTGAAGGCCATATGATTGATTTGACTACGATTTAATACCAATGAGCCACGATTACAATTACAGGATAATGAGCCACATGATTATTATGTTGAGAAAACGGATTTGATCACTGATATTGTTGATCCATGGAAACTAGTAATCTCTGCATATTTTGATTCACTCTAGCTTTATGCTTATGTATTTTCATAAAAAAATTCAAGACTTGAGAAAGACTAGCTTTGAGGCATAGAAGATAGTTCATTTATTGTACTTTTCAGTTTCATATCCAGTTGTATCTTGTAAAGCAAAACTAATGGTAATGAGAATTTCATGCACATCTCTGAGTACTTGCTCAAATGCTTCTGCATTTATTTTATATTTTGTAGTGGAATCCCTTGATTCATTACTTTAGGCCTTTGCGGGATTGCTCGTTGGCTGGTTATGGCCCGTTTTGGGATTGGGTCATGACAACAGTGGTATCCGAGTTTGAGTTATTGGATTCTGAGCAAAACCTAGAGCTAGGAGCAATGTATGCACTAGTTTCACATAGAAAATGAATGAACCCATCCTTGGAGATGAATATTTTAAACTTGGAGATGTATGAGATGCATGTTAATATAACTATGTGTATCATGAGCCATGTAGTTGTGTCTAGCAGTGAATCAAGCGACGACAAATACTCGAGCAACGACTCCTACGACCACCATGAGATGGGACTCCATGGGGCCATGCCTCTAGAGAAAGATATCCAACAGGAACAACTTCGTACCATCGAAGCTGACATGGCAATTGGCACCATAGCTTAGCTTGCACCATAAGGAATGAATCGAATAGAGCCCCAAATTCGTGCAATGATTAGCAAGGAGGTCATTTCGACAATTGGAGTTTGAGGATGTTTTGGTCATAATGATGAACCCCACCAATAATAATAAAGAACCACCCAATGACGAGGGTGATCGATACCAAGAGCAGGAATACAAAGAAGACCCTCAGGACGAGGACATAGCTGAGGAAGACCCCATAGGGGAAGAGAATCTCGATTGGGACCTTGAACCAGGAGATGGACTTGTTGATGAATGAAGACTTTAATGTGGACGACGAAGAGGATTTAGACACAGTCTGTAACACCCGTCCCGGATAAATTATATTTTTATTTATTAAAAATATATCCGAAAATATTTTTAAGAGATTCAAAAAAATAAATTGTAAAGTTAGTATTTTTTTGGGATTTTTAGAATTAAATATGAAAATTAATCACTAAAGACATTATACAATTGGATTTTTAATAGAGGGATGGCATGCAAGGGTGAAAAATGATTTACATGAAGGGAATATAGTAAAGACACACAAAAACCTGATTAGGTTATTATATAATGAAGTTATAAGCCATTAGGTTAAGGGGGAATCACAAGAGAGGCCATAAAATACTCTAGAGAGAGATTAGAGAAAGTTCTTGGGAGATTAGCAAGAAATCACATCTTAGATCAAGGTTTTTGAAGAACAATCCTTCGTAGAAGTTGTTCATAACACATCAAAGGTAAACTTCATATTTTTAGATTTTCAATTTCGTGATTAATCTGTTCTAGATCTAAGTTTTCGTACTAATGACGATTAGCACTGTGATTAGTGATTCTTTTGTGAAAAATCTTGTTTTGAAGGGTTAAAAGTGATTGTTTAATCATGAAATTAAAATATGATAAACATATGGATGTGTACTACATCTTACATGATTTGATTTTTCTGATTTGAAGTCTTTAAATCGAAGTTTTGAGGAGTTTAATTAAGAAATTGCGTTTTGGATTAAGAAGTTTTTAGCTTTCTGCCTTCTGCTGTACAGACCGGTATGCCGGCCGGTATATCGGGCGGTATGCCGATTGCATACCGGTTGCGTACCGGTTGGTTTTTTGGCCTAATTCTCGATCTGTTTTCTTATAGAACTTGTAGAACATGTCTAGTAGAACATATTCCCTGATAAATATTCTGAAAATAACGTCGTTTAGATATCGAAATCGTTGTGGGAAAAATTGGCAAAATCGGTTAAAACTGTGAAAATTATAAGGAATCGGCATGCCGGGCGGTATGCCGCTTGCATACCGGTTTGCTACCGGTCAGTTCAATTTTTAGAGAAAAATTATATTTGTTTAAAAATATGTTTTGGAAAATTATATTAATCTGCAAATTTTGTAAAATTCTAAAAAAACAATCAGATTGTGTAATTGTTAATTTTCATCTTCGGTTATCAGTATTGGGATATTGTGATGTTGAGAATCTGACTTACTATCTGTGTTTTCAGGGGATTCTTCTAGGTGGCCTAATCCAGCCACATCCAATTCAAAGAAACCGATTTAAGATCCGACAGTGAGTGTGCTAGTTTACTTTAAGTTCTGTGGACTTTTCCTGTTTCTTATCTGTAGAGTTTTTTGTGGATTTTTATTGTTTTCTGTTAGTAGCGCTTCATTAATCTTGTACCTGTTTAGTTGTACATGAACACCTAGTATCTTTCTAGGACTGTACAAGCCACTTTCTGTATTTCTGATAATTCTGTTAAATCTGATGAGTCTGAACGATCTGATATTCTGACACCTAAAAAGGTTAAATAGATTCTGACATTCTGATATTCTGCGTCCCCTTCGTGAGGCGTTAGTTGCGTCCCCTTCGTGAGGCGTTAGTTGC
>NMUG010001148.1:0-18818 GCA_002855965.1 Monotropa hypopitys
AGAGTCATCCTGGTACCGCACTAGCCCGGGATATTTGCTATATTCGTGATCCAACACAACGATCATGAATATCAAATTTAAAATGTCAAAGTAGGAGTTCTCCGAGGGGCTGGCCAAGCGTAAACGAGGGTTTCGGACCAAGATTAGAACTCCGGGATGCTTTTTCATTTCTAAATGTATTTTATTTCTTTTTTAAATTAATTTTCGGAGTGGATAAGCTCAAACCAAGCCAAGAAGCTTCCTAAAATATCTCCCATACACGTGGATGGCCAGCCACGCGTTTGGACAGATTTTTGAACAATGTCGCAACTATAGTTGCGACATTGATCAATATAAATATAGGACCTCAGCTACCAGAATAAGGGCTCATACCTTGGTTCCAATATCACTTCTATTTCAGATACCAAAGCATCCGGGCATTTTCATCTCAAAACTCTTCCAAAAGCTACCGAAATACTGACCAAAAATTCGAAAATCCAAAATCCAACCAAGAACAAGCCTCGTTCTTGACGTATCTCGAACTTATCCTTCTTCGGTAAATTAATTTGCCTCCTACTCTCGGGAGACTCTTGTTAGTCTTCTAATTCATAGTTCAGTATTAGTCACTCGGCTGCGTCCGATACTATACCCTACTATATTTTAAAGCAGCTATCTACAAAAGTCGTCTCCCCGATTTGTACAGACTCAAATAATATATTTGCCGAGAAATTTTTAATACTTGTCTTTTATCGCTTTCAAAAACCAATATCTGTCTAAAGAATTCGCCATTTTATGTCTTTCTCCTCGTTAGAATTCGGTACATGTTTGGCTTTGCCGGCTTCACTGTCGCATACGAGAAGAACATAAAGACGTCTTTGCCCAAAAATATCTACCGTCTAGCTCGGAATATATCCAGCTCGGTTATATACGATATCTTATAAATTGTTGCCATCTAGCTCGGAATATATCCAGCTCGGTTTATATATATGATACTTTATACCCCTGTCCATACATACTACAGCATATTCTATCTCTTTACAGCGATTAACTTTCGCTTTCTTCAAAACACTTTCAAACAAAATAAAAATCCAACATTCGATGTCTGAAGTGAAAGCTTGCAGTAGCTGTCAGAATCGGATCGAAGGAATATTCTGTGAATCGGATCAGTTCCGGATCACTTGATATCCCGGGAGGATTTTTTCCACACTTAATAAATCCCTTCCCATATTTTCCAAAATCCAGTCGAAGCTCTGTCCGATTGGTAAAAATCATTCTTCTTTCTAAAGCCCGATTAAAACATACTCCGGCAATTTTTACAGAAAACATTTTTCCGGTCGAAGTTCTGTCCGACTGAAAAATACAAAAACACTTTAAAAGTAAAAACCAAAATTCCTCGATCCGATGTCTGAAGTGAAAGCTTGCAGTAGCTGTCAGAATTGGATTACTGGAATGCCTTGTGACTCGGGTCATCCCGGTTCACTTGATATTCTTTGGAATTTTCTAAACCAAAAATATTTATCTTTTTCAGAAAGAAAGGTCGAAGTTCCGTCCGACCCATTTCAAAATCCAGTCGAAGTTCTGTCCGATTGGTAAAAATCATTCTTCTTTCTAAAGCCCGGTTAAAACATATTCCGGCAATTTTTACAGAAAACATTTTTCCGGTCGAAGTCCTGTCCGACTGAAAAATACAAAAACACTTTAAATTTCAAAACCAAAATTCCTCGATCCGATGTCTGAAGTGAAAGCTTGCAGTAGCTGTCAGAATTGGATCACTGGAATGCCTTGTGACTCGGGTCATCCCGGTTCACTTGATATTCTTTGGAATTTTCTAAACCAAAAATATCTCATCTTTTTCAGAAAAACGGTCGAAGTCCTACCCGACCTATTTCAAAACATTCCCATCCGAAAAAACAGTCGAAGCCCTGTCCGACGAAAAATCATTTTCTCAAACACGGTCAGAATTCTGTCCGATCATAGAAACATATTTTTCAAGGATTTAGCCGAAGTTCCGTCCGGCCAAAATCCAAAAACAATTTTCAAACACGGTCGAAATTCTGCTCGACCATAGAAAGTCATTTTTAGCCGAAGTTCCGTCCAGCTCAGAATAAAATTTTAAAGCGTAGTCGAAGTTCTGTCCAACTGTCACAAATAAAATTAAATCAATAAAGCCAAATGATTTTCAAAACGTAGTCGGAATTCTGTCCAACTATAAAAAATCATTTTTTCGCCGAAATACTGTCCGGCTCAAAAATAATCCTTTCATCAAAATCGGGTCAGAAGTCACCCGTATCTCTTTCAAAATTTCCCCTTCCCAAAACCGGACCGAAATCTGCCCGTCAACAACTATATTCCGGAGTCTTCCTCATTTCATACATAAAATTAGTAATAATTCAACACTTCTTTTAGCCGAGGAAACAATCGATTTCAATTCGAAAAGAGATTTATTTCTGAAAAAGAAGTACTGAAAGGGCGAATGGGGCGCCTAACACCTTCCTCATTCGTAATTTAATCCCCGAACTTGAATTTCTGGTTTTGCAGACACCTTTCCAAAATAAAAAGACATTTTTCTTAAAAATGACATCTTTTTACAAATAAAAATTCCGGTGACTTGGTACACCACAGCTCAATACCAAGTGGCGACTCCGAAAAATCCGAAATCGGCATACTCAGGCCATCCTCCGTTTTCAAACAAACCCCCATATTTTTAAATCAAATCCAACAGCGCATCTTCCACCGTCCCGAAAAACGGCTCCCGCCAATCGGGAGACGAGGGAAGGACGACGGAATTTCCCAGCGCGACAGCTGGCGACTCCGCTGGGGTTTTAGAGGATTTCGGCTTGCGAAACCTTTTTGAAAAATAAATCTCTTTTCAGAACTTCGAAATCTATCAATTCTCGGCTTATTGTTATTACTGATTTGCATCGTGTTTATTTCTTTTCAGGAAAAGATTACAGGGCGCGTTGCTAAAATAATCAGGTTCTGCATAGATAAAAATTGCTGCGCTGAAATTATTTTCTTTTACTGCTTATATCTTACTTGTTGATATAACTGTAAAAATGATTTTCCCTCATTTCAAAAAAAAAATTACTTTCATTGCACAAGTACATTTTTTATACATCATTTGCATTATTACCTGTTTTGGGTGGAGGTCATTACCGCCCAAAATGGATGTGTCCCTATCAACCTTTCGGGGGCCCAACAGTAACCGTCGGTACCTGTGGAAGTCCGACGCAGAAATGAGGCACTCCAACCAAATCACCAACTCTACGATGGTATACTCACGAGGCCGGAGGTCTGAAGATTTGGGAACCATTAAACTTTCTCAGCCAAACATAGCCACATGCTGCATATAGTAATCCAATTATTGAGTCAAGCCAAAACCCTATTTACTGTTTTAGGGAAATCATTACATTTTGGGGGAAATCCTTATATTCATGCTTGCTAAACACCCAAAAGTTTTCAAGATGCATTAGAGTCCCTAGGAATGTTGGTCGAAATAGACTATGGACTTGTCATTTTTCAAACAAAATCTCCAAGTAAATTTACAAATCCGAGAGTACTCTCCAGACTCCTTGTCCGAGGCACGTCTCGAATTTTTAAATTTACAAGGAAGTCCATACGTCTCCAACTATCCCAAAGACCTTCTTCTTTCAGTACATATATCTGCTAGACTTCGTAAAACCGTCAACGTCTCTAAGGGTATGAGTCATAAGTAGATTTCGGACTTGTCATTTTGAAAATCTCCTGAGAATTTTTAAAATCCGAGACTACCCTCCAGACTCCATGTCCGAGGTATGTCTTGAATTTTAAAATTTCAAAGGAAGTCCGTATATCTCCCAAAATACCCTCAAAGACACTTTCTTTACATACTGATCCGAGCACCGTGTTACCACACAGGTACCGACGCTATTCTACACCAGTATCTGTATCCGTCATCTCAAGTCATGGCATCATATGATAATGGACAAAGCACGAACAACCAACTCTGGAGATCGCAAGAGGACCTTCCTCAGAGCTCCAAACAAGCCAGAATATCCATTAGTCTACCGACCTTACCTAAGGTTACATTACCGCGGCCGCCTAAGGTGCCGAGTTTTAACCCAAATCAAGTCCCCTATGATTACTTCAAAGAAAGTTCTAGGGAAGATCCACACAAGAAACAAGTTAATCAGATCGGCGGGATCACTCGGTCGGGAAGGATCTATGCCCCAGCCGAACCCAATGTAAAACAAAAAGAAAAGAAACTCGAAGAAATAACCGAGGAAGAGATGCGAGAGTTCGTCAAAACTCTCAAAATCAACGAATTCGATGTCGTTCAGCAGTTGAGAAAAACTCCTGCTCACATCAACATACTGACCTTGCTCCTCACCTCAGAGCCTCACAGGGAGGCACTGTTAACAGTGTTGAAGCAGGCCCAAGTTCCCAAGGATACACCCCCGAATGTCTTACAAGACTTAGTCGGCTCAATCATGAGTCCTGGGGTAATCACATTCTCAGAAGACGAGATCCCGATAGAAGGAATAGGGCATACTAAAGCCATCCACATTGCTGTCAAGACCCGAGGCATGATTGTCGCCTGGGTACTCATAGACAACGGCTCCGCACTGAACGTCTGCCCCTGGGCAACTCTGCAGAGATTAGGGGTCAACTCCAAAATTCTCTCTAACAATACAATGACGGTAAGAGCCTTTGACGGCTCGTGATGGGAAACTATGGGAGAAATCGAGCTCCCCATAGAAATCGGTCCCGTCACCTTCTCCATCAGATTCCAAGTCCTGGAAATACCATCGGCGTACAACTTCCTACTAGGTAGGCCATGGATTCACATGACTTCCGGCATCCCGTCCAGCCTTCACCAAAAAATCAAGTTCATCAAAGACGGTCATCTTATTACAATATTCGCAGAGCCTGACTTTGCTATCTATAAAGCTCCGGCCATTCCGATGATCGAAGCCAACGAGCCATCTAGCTTCCAGACGTTCGAATGTGCTTCGGTAATCTACGGGACGCAAATTCCCCATAGATTCTCCAACAACACTGCCTTTGTCATGAAATACCTCCATACGTATGGATTTCAATGTGGTAGAGGTTTAGGTCGCAAACTTGAGGGACGGACCGAGACGGTCAAAGGAGCATCGCAGCTTAACAGAGTCGGATTAGGCTACCGTCACCCCCGACGAAGTCAAAATGACAGAATCGCCCACAGGGAAAGGAAAAACCGGACCCAAGGTTTACCCTATCTTAAAGGTAAATTTATCTCCACCGGGGCCATGAGTCCCATAGCAGAAGGAAATGAAGAGCGACCTCCTTTTTCAGACGACCAAAACTCTCTCGAAAGTTCATCCGCAGGTAATCTACCACAGGAAACCTATATCGATGATGAAGGGATGGCATTAATGTTCGACGATCTGCAAGTCACCGCAATTGATCCCTCATCTCCAACCTCTGATCTTTATCACACTATCCACCCCGCTCAGCCAGGAGAACAACTAAACAACTGGACGACATTCCCAATCCACTAAACCTGCGTATCACAGTAAATCGCGCTAATTTAGGCATTTTGTTTATTACATGTTTCAGTTTCAGTTATGAAATATCAATAAAGGTAACTTTTGTACGATATATGTTCTTTCATCTTGTCAAGTCTAATATCAAGAAAAGTTTTATATATTCCGTTCATTTATCTTCTCTAATAAGACATCACGCAAACAAAAAAAATTAAACGTTCATCCTTTTACATTGGAAACGGTCTAACAAATTTCAAACACTTCTAGAGTAAGACTTCGAAAAACGAGTCGGATTAGGATCTGATCAGAAGCCAACGGAAGGTGTGAAGACGGAAACCACGGAAGCATGAGGCTTCAAGCCCAAAGAAATCCATCACATTTACACCTCTGAGCCTTCGGAATGTCTATCGGACATCTACTGGGGCAATACAGTATTCCCCAATCCATAATTACAAAGAAATACGAACCCCGTCACTTCAAAGTCGGAGAAAGAACAGACGAGAAAAGGCTAAGCAGCAGTCTTCCATTTTCAATGGAGAATCTTCCAACAAGGCGACATGGCCTTCAAGTAAATTCTCCGTGCACAAGAAGAAGTCAAAAGGGAAGCTCTCTCCCAATTATCAAGGATCCTTCATCATACCGTCAGGCGGAACCGTCATCCCAGCAGATATGGATGGACCCGAGTTCTCTCTACCTTTTCACTCTACTATGTCTAAATTAGTAGAATCAACTTCCAATACAATGATCAAACTCTGACTACAGTCAAAACATCATCTCCTTGACAATTGAACCTGTAAAATCTGAGTGTAGCAGCATTACCACTCTCTCTTTCGAGGCTTCAATACAAATCTCCTTTTCTCCTCTTATCTAACGAGAGCGATTCAAAAGAAAAATATTATCATCATGATTATACGATGATCCAAAAAAATCGCTACCCCTTTACACAAACAAAAAGGGGGATTCTATAAAAGATCTCCACCTGTTTCTCTCTGAATTCTTCAGCCTCTTCCCATAATGGAAATGCTCATGCTCGCTCAGAATCATCGGACCTTTGTCAAGAAGTCTATGCCTTGTCGAAGCCAGAGTCCAAACCATTTTCAAAAAAATATATATCATCATTATCCGGCATAGTTAAAATCTAAGAAGGAAAACTATGGCAAGATCGGAAAATCCCGCATGATTAAAACCCGAGAGGGAATCGTGGCAAAACAAAGGGGATATAAACTCGAAGCAGTTGAAACCCGAAAGGGGACTGCAGCAAAAATGGATCAATCCAGTACGGTCAAAACCCGAGAGGGGACCGTAGCAAAATCGGAACGAAAAATAAAAGGTATCCAGCGTGACTATCAATCCCAAGAGGGAGTTACGGCAAAAATAGATAAAGAAAAAGCCAACGAAACAAACACATACCGATCCACTCTCCGGAGTCAGTTGAAACCACAAAACGTGCCAGAACAACCATAAAGTCAAGACCAATACCGGTGCAACAATCGGCTTTCCGAAGGAGCAACTTCTGTGAGGATTTAGTCTGATTCGTCCTAGCGGTCCGTCGCTTCTTGTGTTAAAAATCACCAAATTATTTTCAAAAGAAAGAATGAAATGAAGTTTTCACCTTCGATCTAATCGGTCGGGCCTCATTTACAAAATTTATTCAGGTTGATCAACTTAAATTGAGTATCAATCTCCTTATCACAGAAGCATACGTGTTCAGAATATATTTACTTATTTGACAAAGATTGCAGATAATGGAAATATATTCATACATCAAAAGCATTACATTGATATTCTATAACAGAAACAGAAATGTAGAATATCAAGATGCTAACTATTGTCGATCTCTTTGTGAAAACGCGTCCAACAAGTGCAGCAAAGCCTGGCACATCTCTCTGTATCGGGTGGTCAACATAGTACCAGTCACGGTACCCGATCAGTTTACCTCCAACAAACAACGAAGCATCCGTACCATGGTATGCAACTGAGCCATGTCCGGATAGCCGCCTGGGAACAAATACTCCATGGAGGCAAAACTAGATCGTAAGCCCTCTATATCATGGAAGTGAAACCCCCTCTCTCTAGCTAGACGCCGACGAGCTGCACGTAGTCTATCATGTGACCTCCGAACTTCCACAAGCGATCTATGATAGGACCCAGTCAGAGTGTCAAAATCCTCCTGCAGTCTATCTCTGTCATTGTCAAGAACAACAAAACGATCATATGACTCATCAACGAGTCGGTCGAGATCCGCTACCTTGCGTAACAGCCTGCTGATCTCCTCTAACTGAGCCTCGTGTCGCTGAGTAGCCTGTTGCAATTAGTCTTCTAAACCGACTAATGTGCTGGTCGAACTAGCTGAAGCTCTCGCATCTGCAAGGTCTTGCTGTAAGCTACCCGTAGCAACTTCCATACTCGATAACTGCAGGGACAAGCGATCGACATCTCTCCGTAGAGAATCTCGCTCCCCAGTAACAAATGAAACTCGCCGGATGGCCTGTCTCTCTCACCAGTCATCAGTGAATGTCGAGAATGCGAATCCATCATCTGCGCTGTATAACTCGAAGTCTGTGAAGCCAAGTGTGAGGACCACTGCGGTACCAAAAACTGATCCAGATACACCGGGAAAGTGGCCACCATGCCAGTCTGACTCTCAATCTCTGATGCGATCCAGTCTAGATACGTCTCCGAAATACAGGGAGTATCACTGGTCCAGGCAGACGAAATCGTAAGCCTCCAATCCCATAAAGCTGAAGCCTCTCCAACCAAAGGATGAGCAAAATCACTGGCAAAGTCAAAATGGTATCTGCTGCCATCATAGAGTGAAGAAGACATCGGAATATCCTGATCAAGCCTGAACTGTCTGAGGACTCGGCACCCAAAATACGGTACCACACCATACATCCCAACAAGGGGCAAAAAGGACAAGCCTAGCCCGTACACAGTCACTTCATGCTCCATAGCACTAAAAACGCCGATATCCCAAACGATGGTATCCGGTGTAATGCTGTCCAAAGCCACTATCCAAGCATCCAACTACTGAGGGATGTATCTCAAATCAACAATTCGCTCGATCAGGAGCATCAAGGGCATGTCAACGAACCACCTCGGATGCGAGGAGTGACTCCTGAAAACATTGAGTAAGCAGCCATACATATAACAACTCGACGCCTCCACAGGCACAAGAATCATGAGATAGTAAAAACAGGGTCAGTCCTCTGTACGTCTCCACCAAAATAGCCGGTATGATGGTCTGTCCCTCAATCACAGCATCAACCCAAAAAGCTACTCGTAGATCCAGCTGCCCATCATATCTCGGGAAGAATAGCCCCGCCAACAGTACAAAAGCGAAAGCATATATGCATCTGCGAGAACCGGCACGGCTGTCAGGAAGTCTGGCAAAAGCAGCCCCTCGCGGATCATACTAATCCTCATCACCAAATAGACTCCACAGAAAGTCGGGCCGTACTGTCGGAATCCCGTCAATATCATCAGAAATCAGAGAGGCCCTTTTTAGGCCTATTAGTGCACAGAAAGCCGTCCTGGTATTCCTATCAGGGAAAATGCGGGCCATGATCTCCAATGAAGGTTGCATCTTCAAAGTAAAATGATACTCCTCCAAGGTAGGAGTCATCTCATGAAGGCCGAAACGGAACAGACTCAGTGTCGGTATCCAATATCTCAGCACGGCTAGCAGAAAATCTGGGGCAACGCGTACGGTCAAGAGACTAGCCACTCCCTCGAATAACTGCTCAAACAAAAGACGCTCAGCTGGGGCAAAAGATGCCCACCAAGCAACCAAGAGTGCAACAAAAGCTGGTGCAAACGCCATTTTTCTACAAGGGAAAACAAAGCATCAGTATCTTTCTTTTTACATGTCTATGCAGTACAAAACGGTAGACTAAAGAAAAGAAGTGCAAACAGTAAAGAAGAGACAAACAAAATAGATTACATTGCATGCAAAATGTTTCTATCATAAAAGAACAAAAGAAGAACAAAAAGGGCCAACTACAGCAAAGTGCCCTGCTAACGAAAGAAGAGCTCTGCTCTCTGCACCCCTCATCATCCGAAAGAAGCTCTCCTGCTCTGCGCCGATCGACTCTCCGCCCTGAACTGTGGTCGTAGTGGTGAAGCGGCCGATGGATACACTCTGGAACCAAGCAGTGTAGTCTTCCTGCACTATGAACCCAGAAACGTCATAATCTCCCGCAATCGGAGACCAAGCCATTCCAAAAGTAGCAGTAGGCGGGCATCTGGGGATCATAACCTCTCCCGTCGTCTAGCGCCAGTAGTGGTCGCCCATATACAGCTCACAGAAAGTGTAGGAGAAGAAGGTGCACCTTCGAGATGACAAAAATATCTCGACACCGTAATTCTCTCCCAATGCTATCCACTTGAATGGCTGCCAGGAGATGTCGTCCGGCGTAAGTACCTACAACTTTGAGCGAAGCATCACGAAATCCAGCAAGTCAAGAGCACGCGCAGATGGACGCGGCCACCACAGAGCACTAGAGACGACAAGTCCTCGGTCGGTGAGAAGGGGGCACCCTACGCTCATATGCTCAAAGGACCACCACAGGAGAAAGGGCCAGAACCCTAACTGTGTCGGCGAGGGGCAGTTAACTCTCCTCCTCATAGCCTAGAGGAAGGAGGCAAAAGTGAAAGCCCTCAGTCAAAAAGTGTGCCGTCCAGGAAGTCAACTATCCTGACGTAAGCCATCGAAAACAGAGTGTCGTTGTTGCATAAGAAGCACGACACTAGCAAGTACAAGAGCAATCGACATTGCCGCTTGAACAACTCCGGGCCGTCTGTATCTACAACATAAAAGAAATCTCCGCCCCGCAGTACTGAGCCCGTGATCCTCTTCCCTCTCATCTCATGTGGGGTGATGCCCAAAACCCTCTCGACGTTATCTTCGGTCCCCTGCATCCTCTGGACAGGGAACCCTCTGAACCTCAAACCTGTGATAACGGCCCACTCGAAAGGAGTGACGCCCAGCTCACAGTCGCCCAAGTGGAGCGTGTTGGTCTCACTGAACCAACGCTCGGCAAGGGCCCTCAGCAATGTGTGCTTCGAGCGAAAGGGCGGAATGGCTAAAAAATCGCCAAACCCCTACTCGATCAAAAAATCTTTGTACATAGGATGTGCCCGGTTGCAGGTCGCAACTGCCTGGAACCATGCTCCTCGAAAAGGTCTCTCTGGTGGAACTACATGAGCCCTCAGATACACGGACGGATGGGACCGGAGCTGTGTCAAAAGCGGTGTATCAGAAACACACAATCTGGCCCCCCGAAGCTCCTCGGGAACCATCGTCCCTCTCAACTGCAACCCCACACCATCTGGGGAAAAAGTCTCAACATACCCACATCGTGGTGCCTCTAGATCGGCAGGATCGGGCCCAAAGTCTACATCGTCAAGCTCGAAGGGAGACTCCTCCCTCTCCTCTGCGGCAGGTACAGAAGGTCCAGCCTCATCTGCAGGCTCCTTCCCTGATCTACGACGAGAAGTCATCCTACAAAGACAAAAGAAAGAAACTCATTAAACTCTGATAATCAATCAATTCAAATGCAGTTATTGAAAATTACAAACCTGGTGAACATCAAAGGGTTGGTAATATCTTTCCATGATTATCGACATATACATTTGTTCACGGATCCTAAGTTATAATATCTATCTACGGTTATAACTTGGGGCAAAAATCTCTAGATTCGGTAATATCTCACTAGGGTTACCAACACAGATCCAGATCTGTAAGAACTTTGCTAGTATCTATCTAAGACTACCAGTTCGCATTTCCGAGAAACTCTAACCTAAGGTAGTACCTTTCTAAGACTACAGGTGGAGTTTATTATTCCCGTTAGTATCTTTCTACGACTATGGAGTCACATTCCTCTAACCTAAGGTAGTACCTTTCTAAGACTACAGGTTCGAGCCTTTTATTCCCGATAGTATCTTTCTACGACTACGGAGTTATATTCCTCTGAACCTAAGATAGTATCTTTCTAAGACTATAGATTCGAATTTTCCAGAAGCCTACGGTGGTACCTCACTAAGGCCACAGGTTAAATCGCTCGAATGCACGAGGTAGTACCTTTCTAAGACTACAAGATAGCATTACCAAGAGCCCCGAGGTAGTACCTTTTTAAGACTGCGAGACGGCATTTCCAGAAATCCAAGTAGTATCTTTCTAAGACTATGGAAATAAAATTTCAGAAACCTACGGTGGTACCTCACTAAGGCCACAGGTTAAATCGCTCGAATGCACGAGGTAGTACCTTTCTAAGACTACAAGATAGCATTACCGAGAGCCCCGAGGTAGTACCTTTCTAAGACTGCGAGCCGGCATTTCCAGAAATCCAAGTAGTATCTTTCTAAGACTACGGAAATAAAATTTCAGAAACCTACAGTGGTACCTCACTAAGGCCACAGGTTAAACTGCTCGAATGCACGAGGTAGTACCTTTCTAAGACTACGAGATAGCATTACCGAGAGGCCGAGAAGTATCTTTCTAAAACTACAACGTAAATTTCCCTGAAAACCTACGACGGCACCTCCCTAAGGCCATAGGTTGAATCTTCCGAAAGCCCAAGGTAGCACCTTTTTAAGACTACAGGCTAACATCTCTGAGAATCTCAGTAGTACCTTTCTAAGACTACGATTCTAAAATCTATGTTTGAAACCTACGGTGGTACCTTCCTAAGGCCACAGGTTAATCTTCTTAAAAAAGCCCGAGTTAGCACCTTTCTAAGACTACAGCCTGGCACATCCGAGAGTTTAGGTAGTACCTCTCTAAGACTACAGAACTAAAATTTCCGAAACCTGCAGTGGCATCTCACTAAGGCCGCAGGTTAAGCATTCAAAAACCTAGGATAGTACCTCTCTAAGACTACAGGTTTATATTTTCAAAACAAATTCAGTAGTACCTTTCTAAGACTACTATTTCAAAATCGTTTTCAAAACCTACAGTGGTATCTTTCTAAAGACCACAGGTTACAATTTTTTAATCCTCGACAGCACCTAACTCAGGCTCCAAGTTCATAGTTTCAAAATCTATACTGGCATCTATCTAGGGCTGCAAGTTTACATTTTTAAAATCTATACTGGCATCTACCTAAGGCCGCAGGTTTACATTTTCAGAAGCTCAGATGGCATCTTTCTAAAGGCCATAAGCTCGAATTATCAGAAAACAATCCCGATAATGCCTTTCAAAGACTACAGATTTCTAGCTCCGGGATCTCGATGGCATCTTTCTAAGACCATCAGCCCACGTTTTCAAAAAAAAATCTCCCCAGTGGCACCTCTCTCATGGTCACTAAATTTCAAAATCCCTAACTATCTTTACACGATCATAAATTTTTAAAATTTCCGATAGCATCTCCCTATGGCTGTTACTCGGGGAAAAATTTCGCTTAAGATAATATCTTCCTACGATTACCGTTCAAGTTACAAAGTCTAGAAATTTTTAGTAATATCTATCTACGATTACTATTTAATTTTCGAAATTTCATTTAGGATAATATCTCTGTACGATTGCAAACTTCAAAAACCCGGTAGCATCTCTCTACGGCTACTACTCGGGGCAAAAATTTCGTCGCTTCCGATAGTATCTTTCAATGATTATCGGTCAAGTTACACAGCTCACACAGTTTTAGTAATATCTATCTACGATTAATAATTTATTTTCAAAGTTCACTTATGATAATATCTTACTATGATTATCGTTCAAGTTTCAGAGTTATACAATTTAATGATGTCTATCCATGGTCATTACTCAGTTGTCAGATATACACTTACGATAATATCTCCCTACGATTGTCGTTCACATTGCAGAGTTTTAAGTCTAGTCACACCTGCCTACGGTCACTAATTAATTTCCAAAATCACGTTTATGATAATATCTATCTACGATTATCGTTCAAAATTTCAGAAAATAGCAATCATTAACAATATCTCGTTACGATTATTAATTTCTTCCGTCTACTTACGACGAGATCCTGTTACCCCCGATTATTATTTTCAAAATCATGTCGACAATAGCATCTTTCTAAGGCTGTCCATTCAAACTGAAATTTATAAAATACTGTGATATCTGTCTATGTTCATAGTGTCAAAATCCAAATTTTTCGATGACAACTTTCTATGGTCGAACTACAATTGGTCTGATTCCTCCCAAAGGATATGTAGGCAGCCCCAGGGCACGACCATCAAAAAATTCAAAAATCCAAAAAAATCTTCTGAAAAAGTTGTCACAAGTACGATCGTCAACCTACGAAACCTCGGTAATATTTTCCTACAATTACTGTCGAGTCCCAAAATGTTTTAAAAGGCGACATCTTTCTAAGGTCATCCGTTCAAAATCCTAGCGGCGCAATCTCACTAACGATCGCCCTAGTCGAGTTCAAAATGACATTTTCAAAAACACATTTTTGCGATCCTATCCGAAAACTTCAGTGTTATTTTTCTATAAATACTGTCGAGTGTTAAACGTCACAAATGACATCTATCTACGGTCATTGTTCAAAAACTTTTTAGCGACATCTTTCTACGGTCATCTTTGTAAAAATCCTAGCGGCGCAATCTCACTAACGATCGCCCTAGTCAAGTTTAAAAATGACATTTTCGAAATTTTCATCACCGTCCAAAGTGCGAGAAATTCATAAACAGACAGCATAACGGCTATAAACACTAGCAACGCGTGTTTACTACTTACTAACAAACATGTAGGTTTTCGACTAATTAGCATGTTTCCTACTACAGGTATTCAAAATTACCGAAAGCAGGGAAGAAAAATAGTCGATTACTTACTTGTATGATCAGATCTGTGTCCGCTGGAAGTGAATCGATCAAGAGATCAAGCACCGGGACGTGGTCAAGTGAAATCCGAGCGAAGTCCGAGCTCTGCCAAGTCTCTTAGAGTCTTCAGAAGCTTGAAATCAGAATGAAGGCTCACTGCCTTCGCGAGAAAATAAATAGGCTCAATGTCGCAACTATAGTTGCGACATCGGTCAAAAAGCAGACGGCTATCAGTCTCGAGCCACGCGCACAGCTGGCACCCAAGGGGCAAACTTTGGCTTTATTCAGAAATGTATCAGATTTGATCCGAACGCGACCGGTAGGTCCGAAATACAACTTCGATGAGCCAGATATACATCACCGACAACTCCAAAAAAATTTCCGATTCCGCCAGCAGATGTCAAATTCCTCTGAGGAGCCAAGAAAAATTCGAAAGATATAAGCCGTGAGTCAAAATTTTCACGCATGAATTAGTCTTTGTCTACCGCCGCTACGCAACGTACACAAAGAGGGGCAGCTGTTGATATCCAAATTTTGGCTCGGCTCCCACAAAATTCAGAAATCACCAACGCAGCATTTTTCAGTATCCGTACGCACATCCAGAAGGTTCCGACATCTCGCGAACAGCCCCGACGTCAGTCAAAAATCTTGAAACAATCGAATAGCAACGGTAAAGGGTTAAGGAACATTTACCCATCTCAGAATTCTATTCCGATGCATCCATCCGGACAAATCTCAATAGGACGGCACAAAAAACCGCATCCGAACAGGCAAACAGGCCGGCACAAGCAGAGTCTCGCACGAGCGTCCGAAATTTTTCTTCTGAGGAGAATAGTGAAGACAATCATATTACAGAGAACCCTGTATAAAAACTGACTTCATCCGATCCAGCACCTGAATTCAGTTAAGGATAAACGTTAATTCGTTCGGATCTCCATGCAGCGGTCAGCCGGCCTCGGAAATCAACAGACGTATTTTGCACGGACCTCATCATCAAAATCCGACATTCCTTACGGAACAGATTTTCTGGAAGTGGAGCAGTCCAAGAGGTGCACCAACCGCTTTTCATTTCAGTCAGAGTATTAGAGCCGTATTTCAGGGTTTTTCCAGAAAGTGTCCGAATCAAGCCCGGGATATTTGTTATATTCATGATCCAACACAGCGATCATGAATATCAAATTTAAAATGTCAAAGTAGGAGTTCTCCGAGGGGCCGGCCAAGCGTAAACGAGGGTTTCGGACCAAGATCAGAACTCTGGAATGCTTTTTCATTTTTAAATATATTTTATTTCTTTTTTAAATTAATTTTCGGAGTGGATAAGCTCAAACCAAGCCAAGAAGCTTCCTAAAATATCTCCCATACACGTGGCTGGCCAGCCACGCGTTTGGACAGATTTTTCAACAATGTCGCAACTATAGTTGCGACATTAATCAATATAAATACAGGACCTCAGCTACCAGAATAAGGGCTCATACCTTGGTTCCAATATCACTTCTATTTCAGATACCAAAGCCTCTGGGTATTTTCATCTCAAAACTCTTCCAAAAACTACCGAAATACTGACCAAAAATTCGAAAATCCAAAATCCAACCAAGAACAAGCCTCGTTCTTGACGTATCTCGAGCTTATCCTTCTTCGGTAAATTAATTAGCCTCTTACTCTCGGGAGACTCTTGATAGTATTCTAATTCATAGTTCGGTATTAGTCACTCGGCCGCGTCCGATACTATACCCTACTATGTTTTAAAGCAGTTATCTACAGAAGTCGTCTTCCCGATTTGTACAGATTCAAATAATATATTTGCCGAGAAATTTTTAATACTTGTCTTTTATCGCTTTCAAAAACCAATATCTGTCTAAAGAATTCGTCATTTTATGTCTTTCTCCTCGCTAGAATTTGGCACATGCTTGGCTTTGCCGGCTTCGCTGTTGTATACGAGAAGAACATAAAGACGTCTTCGCCCTAAAATATCTACCATCTAGCTCGGAATATATCCAGCTCGGTTATATACAATATCTTATAAATTGTTGCCATCTAGTTCGGAATATATCCAGCTCGGTTTATATATATATGATATCTTCAAAACACTTTCAAACAAAATAAAAATCCAAAATTCGATGTCTGAAGTGAAAGCTTGCAGTAGCTGTCAGAATCGGATCGAAGGAATATTCTGTGAATCGGATCAGTTCCGGATCACTTGATATCCCGGGAGGATTTTTTCAACACTTAATAAATCCCTTCCCATATTTTCCAAAACCCAGTCGAAGCTCTGTCCGATTGGTAAAAATCATTCTTCTTTCTAAAGCCTGGTTAAAACATAATCCGACAATTTTTACAGAAAATATTTTTCCCATCAAAGTTCTGTCCGACTGAAAAATACAAAAATACTTTAAAATTCAAAACCAAAATTCCTCGATCCGATGTCTGAAGTGAAAGCTTGCAGTAGCTGTCAGAATTGGATCACTGGAATGCCTTGTGACTCGGGTCATCCCGGTTCACTTGATATTCTTTAGAATTTTCTATACCAAAAATATCTCATCTTTTTCAGAAAAAAGGTCGAAGTCCTGTCCGACCTATTTCAAAACATTCCCATCCGGAAAAACAGTCGAAGCCCTGTCCGACTAAAAATCATTTTCTCAAACACGGTCGGAATTCTGTCCGATCGTAGAAAAATATTTTTCAAGGATTTAGCCAAAGTTCCGTCCGGCCGAAATCCAAAAACAGTTTTCAAACACGGTCGAAATTCTGCTCGACCGTAGAAAGTCATTTTAGCCGAAGTTCCGTCCGGCTCAGAATAAATTTTTAAAGCGCAGTCGAAGTTCTGTCCAACTGTCACAAATAAAATTAAATCAATAAAGCCAAATGATTTTTAAAACGTAGTCGGAATTCTGTCTAACTATAAAAAATCATTTTTTTGCCGAAGTACTGTCCAGCTCAAAAATAATCCTTTTTTTTATCAAAACCGGGTCAGAAGTCACCCGTATCTCTTTCAAAATTTCTCCTTCCTGAAACCGGGCCGAAATCTACCCGTCAACAACTATATTCCGGAGTCTTCCTCATTTCATACATAAAATCAGTAATAATTCAACACTTCTCTTAGCCGAGAAAACAATCGATTTCGATTCGAAAGGAGATTTATTTCTGAAAAAGAAGTACCGAAAGGGCGAGTGGGGTGCCTAACACCTTCTCCATTCGTAATTTAATCCCCGAACTCGAATTTCTTGTTTTTGCAGACACCTTTCCAAAATAAAAAGACATTTTCTTAAAAATGACATCTTTTTACAAATAAAAATTCCGGTGACTTGGTACACCACAGCTCAATACCAAGTGGTGACTCTGAAAAATCCGAAATCGGCATACTCAGGCCATCCTCCGTTTTAAAACAAACCCCCACATTTTTAAATCAAATCCAACAGCGCATCTTCCACCGTCCCGGAAAACGGCTCCCGCGAATCGGGAGATGAGGGAAGGACGACGGAATTTCCCGGTGTGACAGAACCTACTAAGGTGAACGAGTAATGTGACTAGAATGGTAGGATACCCGGGATGTACTTGGCTAGGGATTCTATGGTTTATCCATAGTTATGAAATCAATGAAATAGAGAGTTAGAAAAAAAATGCCTCAAATATCCCAAGTAACATATGATTATAATCCATAACGATAATGATAGTTAGTAAAGTTTGTAAAATGAGTTATGGTTAGATATCTTGGTATCGTGTTGGTTTGGGATCCTTTGTAGATCCTTAGAGTTGTTTTACCTTAGTGGTAAGGTTGGTTGAGTGTGTTAGAGTCAATTTCAGTTGGACCTAGAATACCCAATTCTTTGCTCTTACTCAGTTTTGAGGATTTGGTTGTACACACTTAGTTGGCGACATGCCTTATCCACTATTGTTTAAATTAGGTTTTCACCACATGCATGTTTGGTTCTTTCATATTTGTACGCTTACTTGTATACACGAAGGCACGCACCACATGTACAAGCTTGGTGGTAGTTAGTGGTTTTCTCACTGAGTTGTGGTTTGCTCAGACCCTTCTTTTTCTCCTTTTCTAGTTCTATGTTGCGGGGCTAGCCAGACTTAGTGACTTGGAGTTGGAGTTAGCTGCTGGATTTTCTTGGGATGAGTTGTTCCAGTTTTCAGTTGTAGTACTTTAATTATAGCTGTACTTTTCTTGTACTTGTAGTTCTTACTTTTCACTGTAGCAGTTGTAGTAGGCAAGTACTTGTACTTTCTTCCGCTTTTATACCTTTTCTGTATTTCTACTTTGTACTACTCTATGATGTAATGAGAAATTCAACTGATTGTATCTGGATGGAAAGTAGTTGTATCCCCTATTTATTATTTAAACTATATTTGTAACATCCCAAATCCAAAATACGCAAAAATTTAAAAATTTTCTGTAAAACTCCTTGTTGCATAAAAAGCTCCAAGTACTATTGTCAATACCAAATATAAGAAACAATAGAACTTCTACCATAAATCCCAAGGTCCACCATTACACAATGAACTCAAAAGAGAACTTCAAGGAAACAACTAAACTACTACAAA
>NMUG010001149.1:0-18813 GCA_002855965.1 Monotropa hypopitys
GCAATTTTGAGTGAGAAATTGCAGGACACCGACTAGAAGTTGATTGAGGACATGCATGACTTCACACGAATCACAAGAAATGGCGATTCACAAGCCCACATTAATTTCCTTTGGACCATTCTTCCTTTGTGGGGTAATTGATATTCTTGTGGTTTTGCTCTTTGCATTGAATTTCTTTATTGCATTTGCATCACATGTGGGATTGATCAGAAAATGATTTTAGGCATTTCTTTGAACAAAAAGGTCATTCCTTTTTTATTTTCCATTATGATTAAACCGTTGCACCCCTTTGAGCCTTTACGCGATTTATTTTACACATTTATTCCCATTCTTTGTCATAAGCCTAAGAAACCACGTATTTTGGGAAATCAATCATCTAAGGGCGACTTTGAGCCTTGAGATATCATTCTCGGAACAGGTTGGACTAGAGTGAGTAAGGGGAATGAGAAGTAGGTGCAGTGGTGTGAAGGAAATGGAAGAAATTGGTGGAAATACTGAACTACCCGTAACCGGTTAGGGTGTGTCAAAGTGTGCAGAGATGTTTGATCAATTTTTGGAACAAGAATCGTGAGGTGTCTAACCGGTTATGATAATTGACGTAACCGGTTATGAAAATTTGGAAGAAATATGCTTTGGGCATAACCGGTTAAAGGAAGCGGTTACGTATGGAAAGTATAACCGGTTACGCCAAATCAACCGTAACTGGTTATGATTATGAAAATTTGAAAAAAAATATATAAAAAGGAGAAATCGGGGCCCAGAATTATCCAGATTCCCAACCTCTCTTTCCCGCGCCTGGCGATTAGGCGATCCCCCAGAAACCCCAAAACCCAATTCTCTTCTCTCTCTCTCTCTCACTCGGAAACTCTTCTCACCTCAACCTCCATCACCACCGACCCTCATCACCCCCAAAAACCGAGACCCAAGGGCTTGATTTCGGAAAAAAAATGGAGGAAGAAAATTAGGAGGTACCGCAAGTGAGGTAAATCGTTCAGCCTTATTGTTTTGGTGGAATTAAGAAGTTAAGTAGGATGTGATGATGGCAATGGCCAAATAACTGATTCTGTGAAAAAATTCTGATTGGGGAAGAAGAAGTCGATACATTCTATTGCCGTTGAAAATTCCGAAACCCTAACCGGTTACGCCCAAAAACACGTAACCGGTTATACTTTATTGCGGACCCTAACCGGTTACGCCCCAAAATACGTAACCGGTTACACTTATTTTTCTGTTGAGTATTGATAGCATACAAGGTCTTTCGCAGGGATACACCACCAATTCCACCTTTAGAGGAACCCCATCAGAGGGTCCTACTGAGCTTATTCCACCTCCAGCAGTTGAAAATCCAATGGAGGAACCTACAGCCGAGGTACATGAGCCAATCCTTATGCTGAAAGCCCCACCTACTGCTGCTCCTACCTCCGAGAGTGCTCCGTCTTCATCACGCAAAAGGAAGAAGCCAGCTTTTGTCCCTAAAAAATGGGAGGACATTGTGAAGACCCGAGCTATTTTATGCGAGAGGATGGTGGCCATGCCGAAGGAGATTAGACCACATCAGTACAGTGACGAGGACACAGTATTATATAGTGTGGCTGATAGTTTGGTGACAGCTGGTCTCACCAAATGGTTTGAGGATATCTGAGGGTTTATTCCTACTTTTGTGAGGGAATTTTATTCACAGGCACAGAGACAGGGGGAGGACTTGGTGGTAAAGGGGAAAGTGAAGGGGAAGATGGTTACAGTTACTCCTGCTTCGGTGGCAGCATTTTTAGGATGCACCCGACCTTCTGTTTCTGAGACGACTTATCCCAGGGCGGGATATTCTCCACCATCAGGTACTGTACTTGCTGAGATTGCTTGCACTGATTTAGATTTGTGGAGGAGAGCTGGGAGATATAATCAGGGCATGTTGAAGCCCAAGTTTGCATTGATGAATAAGGTGGTGCACTACAACATCTATCCAAGGGGGTCAGAGAAGGTCCCTAAGGAAGATGTCATTCAGTTGTGTTATGAGATATTGGAGAAAAAGACTATTGATTTTGGTTTGCTTATCTGGGAGATTATTGCGAATTTTCAGACCCAGTCAGGATCCAAGGCAAGTTTGCCTTATGCCTTTCTGATCACCCCGCATTGCTTGAGCAGTGGGTTGAAGACTTCTCTGAGAGACGCATGGACGCCTGCACCACTCGGCCCTATCACTTATGAGACTATTTGTAGGAGTGTGGAGGTGCACAAGGAGAGGCTTGACCCTCTATTTTCTACTTCTACTGGACGAGTTTCACCACCAGCATCCAGGGATACCACATCATAGGGTGGCACTTCTGCACAGACAGATCCGAGCCCTAGTGGCACATCTACACCACCACCTGCAGTTAGACTTCCGACTCGTTCACCGAGTGCACCTCAGGAGGGGAGACTTTTAGAGATTTTGATGAGGATTGAAGAAAAGATGGACAAGAAGATGGAGGAGGAGAGAGTGGCCAGAGAGGCAGAGCAGGCCAGGAGATTAGAATGGGAGAGAGGTGTCACTGCACAGCTGGCGGAGTTGGTTAGAGTCAGGGATGAGAGTTCTAGTGGGGAGACCGAGAGTGAGTACTTGGGTGAGGAGGAGCCTGAGGATGAATGATCTGGGATTTCTTTTTGTTTTTGGATGACTGTTATTATCTTGACTTTGCACCACGATAGACTGGATATTTTTGTTTTTGTATATGATGACAGGCGGGATTAGTACCTAGCCTACATATTTCCTGTCATACATGCTTTACATTTCCATGCCATATGAACGTTACAAGCCGTAAAGTCCTAATTGATTTTGTGATATCCCACATGATTGAATTTGTGAAGAACTATTCTCTGTTATTTGCTTGCCGCTAACTTGTTGAATGCAGCACATACATACATACATAATTCTCCCACATACAGCTGCGATACTTCTCCATTTGGATTCCCGAGGACGGTTCCCTACCTTGATATAGGAAATTGTTCAGTGACTTATTCTTTGTGAGTGACCCACGAGAGGTTTGGAATCAAGGTTCGAGGTGAAGAATGGAAAGTCATGCAATACTCAAGAAGCAACCAAGAGGTAAAATAATGTTTTCCACTTGGGAAAGAATCAATAGGCAAGTATGTTCACTCAATTTCTTGAACTTAGAGTCGTAGGATTATAGGTTTTGTGGGTAGTCGTTGCTAAAAACCCTCACGAGACCTCACTCGTCCTACCAGGGCTGCCCGGGGGTTTAAAGGAACTATCTTCCATTGCATCGTAATTAGGATCGAGTCTTGTAGTGTGTTTGCGCGGGACTAGCAAACTTTAAGTTGAGGGATGTGATACACAAGCTAAATCACTTGTTTAGCATGTCTATTTTATCCATTTTTGATATACTTTATGGACTTTTTAACCCATCTTTGTACATATTTGCGCTTAATGGTATTTTTGTAGATTTTTATTCGTTTACAGGTTTTTAGCACTTGAATTCACTATTTTAAGCCATTTTGAAAACCCGGAAACTTGAGAAGCTCTTTTTACCATCATCTTCTTGCAAGAGGAATCAATATTGTTGAGGATAACAACATTTGGAGGTCTAAGTTGGAAGCCGGGACAGCGGGAGAAGAGAAGGAACCCAATTGAAAGTGAAAAGTGCAGAAACCGTAACCGGTTACAACATTTTAGGCGTAACCGGTTACGCCCAGCCAAAGAAGATGCCAGAGGAAAGATTGCAGAAACCGAGCATAGCATAACCGGTTGAAGATCATGGCGTAACCGGTTACGCCCAGCTGAAGAAAACTCAAAGGAAACTCAACCGTAACCGGTTACGGCCTTTTTAAGCATAACCGGTTACGCTTATCGCGCACAGAAAATCTTAAGGCGGCTTATTTAAGTTCTAATTGACTGTTAATGACCTTTTTACCCTTCATTAAGGGTAGTAGATGGGCCAGAACATATTGGGAGTATATATTCTTGTACTTAAGGCTATCTAAACATACTTTTTGATTACAATTAACCCTAGTGAAGGAGGCTACTCTTGTGCTTGAAGATTGGGAAGATTTTGGGAGTTTTTCAACTTGTTTCTCTTTGGATCTCTTGGATTTTGGATTTTCACTTGGTAAGAACACATTGAATCTTTATTTTATTGGTTGAAGTTAATATAAAAGTAGTTGTTTTCAATTTTCTCAAGTTTTTCTCTAATGGCTTTTAAGGATTTTAGATCAATACATGTTTTTAGTGTTTTTACCACCATGAGTGGCTAGATCTTTTGGAACATGATCTTGTAGATCACTTAGGGTAATGGGAGTGGATTTGATTTGGTGATTCGCTCTTGTTTCCTCAAAAGAATAGTGGATCTCTTATTGGTATTCATAGAAAATCATCTGAAATTTACTTCGATATTGCTACTGTAAGTATTTTTCGTGTAAGAGCTTTCCACCAATTCATGATTTCAAAGAATATCTTCTGGAATATATCCCGATGTTTCCACTTTGGATATATTCTGAGTTATAAATTGAGGATTGGATTAAAGGAATATTTTCAGAGGAATATCTCGATGTTATACAGTAGGTATTCCTTGAGTTATAAAAGCGAAAGGTTTTATCAGAATATTTTCCGAGGCTTTACCATAATGTTTCACTTTGGTAAGTCTTGTGAACTAAATCAAATCGAATCTCTCAAATCCCTTAAGTGTGAAACAATGATCATCTTCCCGTTAATTAAGTAATTCAGCAGTCAAATTTAGCTCTTTTCCTAATCATTCCACTTTTAATGATTTTTGATTTTAAACAACAATTTCATTTTATTTTTCTAATAAATACGATAAATTCAATTAACTAATCCGACTAGTCCCTGAGTTCGACCTTGGGCTTACCGCTCTACTAGTTAGATTGGTTTGTTCTTGTTTTATAAATTTAAATGTACTAGACCGAAGTCCGATAATAACGACACGGATTTTGCATTTAGCAATAGTCTTCTAATTTATAGTTTGGCATTAGTCAGTCGTCTACGTCTGATAATATGCCTTACTATACTTTAAAGAAGTTATCTACAGAAGTTGTCTCCCAGAATTGTACAGATACATTTATACGATTTGCCGTTATTTAAATACTTGTCCTTTCCGCTTTCAAACAAATATCTGTTAAAGAATTCGTTACTTTATGTCTTTCTCCTCGTTAGAATTCGGAACATGCTTGGCTATGCCGGCTCCGCTGTCGCAAACGAGAAGAACATAAAAACATTTTCGCCTCAAAATACTTGCCGTCTAGCTCGGAATATATCCAGCTCGGTTATATATATACTTACCGTCTAGCTCGGAATATATCCAGCTCGGTTTATATATGATATCTTATCCAACTGTTATATATGTATTGCCGTCTAGCTGGGACTATATCCAGCTCAGTTTATATATATGATATCTTATACCCCCGTCTATACATACATATTACAACATATATATTCTATCTCTCTTCAGCGATTAACTTTCGTTTTCCCTAAAATTCTTTCAAAAAAAATTAAAATTCCTGTATCCATACTTTAGAGTGAAAGCTTGCAGTAGCTACTAGACTCGGATTAAAGGAATGCCTTGTGACTCGGATCCGTCCGGAGCACTCGATATTCTGTGGGATTTTTCACACTCAATGAAAATAATTCCCATCCCCATTTTTTAAAATACAGTCGAAGCTCTGTCCGACTAAAGAATACTCAAAACACTTTTAAATAAAAATCAAATTCCTTTATCCATACTCTGAAGTGAAAGCTTCCAGTAGCTATCAGACTCGGATTAAAAGAATGTCTCGTGACTCGGATTCGTCCGGAGCATTTGATATTCTGTGAAATTTTCATATTAAAAAAGTAAACACTTTATAAAAAATTCTTTCGCAGTCGAAGCTCTGTCCGACTCGAAAGCATAAAAATCAATTTCGCGGTCGAAGCTCTGTCCGACCCAAGAAAACAGAAAATTCGTTTTTCATCGTCAAGGTTCTGTCCGACTGAAAAACATTAAAAACACATTCAAAAAATCAAAAACAAAGTTCCTCAAATCCGTACTCCGAAGTTAAAGCTTACAGTAGCTATCAGACTCGGATTAAAAGAATTCTTTATGACCCGGGTCATGCCGGATCATTTAATATTCTTTGGAATTTCCAAACAAAATAAATAAATAAATAAAACAAATAAAATATTTCAATACCGGTCGAAGTTCTGTCCGACCGTAAAGTACAAAATTACTTTTCAAACGCAGTCGGAATTCTATCCAACTGTAGAAAAACATTTTTAGCCGAAGGTTCTATCCGGCTCAAATTCATTTCCAAACACAGTTGGAATTCTGTCCGACTTGCAGAAAAACATTTTCAGCCGAAGGTTCTGTCTAGCTCAAATTTATTTCCAAACACAGTCGAAATTCTATCCGACTGTAGAAAATCATTTTCAGCCGAAGGTTCTGTCCGGCTCAAATTCATTTCTAAAAACACAATCGAAGTTCTGCCCGACTGTTATAAATAAAACTATATTAACAAAACAAAATTGTTTTTCCAAACGCAGTCGGAATTCTGTCCGACTGTAGAAAACCATTTTTCGCCGAAGTTCCGTTCGGCTCAAAAACATTTCTTTCTTAAATAAAAACCGGGCCGAAAAGCCACCCGTAATTCTTTTACAAACCAAACCGGGCCGAAATCTGCCCGTCAACAACTATTACTCATAAGCCATTTAAATTCAATTCACTTCATTCATTATCTATAATAATTATTCATTTCTCTAGCCAAAAAAACATTTGATTTCGGATTACGAAAAGATTTACTTTTGAAAATGAAAGTACCGAAAGGGCGAGTGGGATGCCTAACACCTTCCCCATTCGTAATTTAATCCCCGAACTTCGAATTTTTGGTTTGCAGACACCTTTTTCAAATAAAGGGCACATTTTCAAAACAAATTAAACATTCATTTCAAATAAAATAGCGGTGACTTGGCACACCACGAATAAAATGCCGAGTGGCGACTCCGAAAATTCCGAACTGACACACTCAGACCGTCACCCATTTTCAAACAAACCACCATATTTTCAAATAAATTCCAACATCGCGGATTCTCCCATCCCGGAAAACGTCTCCTCCCGCGAGAGGGGACGATGAAAGGACGGGAAACTTTCCCGGCGCGACAGTAATGTTATGCTTCAGTGGTCATGTGGTTGAGATGTGATGTTGGGTGATAGACCTTATTGTGTGTCATAACTTGGAGTTGCCCTTGAGGATCCCTGTTAGAGTGCTCGTGGGGCTTACCTTTGGAGTGGATTCATATGGCTTAATGGATTTAGGAGTAGTACTATTTAGGCTAGGGATAGATCTTGGGGTATAAAGAAGGTTTGGTAGTTATAGAAACCCTTTGAGGACCTAGGGAGAGTGTAATGAAAAGAGAAGGAAGATTAGGGGAAGAAATGTAGTAGTTCTTTTTTAGGTGTATTCTGGTGGGCTTTCTTAATGATTAGTTAATGATTAGTTGATTGGGGTTTATGGAAATGTTTTGAGAAAATCAGTTGGAGTGTTGGTTATGGGTAGGAATTTGGAAAGAGCTGGGGTAGAAATTCAGATCGTGGTGAAGAAGCCTTAATGGGATTGAAGAGTTCTGGGATTCGAGTCATGGTAAGTTCCCCTTCTTGTGATGAGTTTGGATGAATGACAAAGGTCATGTACTTATGCCTAGTTGGTCTTGGAACCATTGGTTTATGGGTTATTGTTCCAACACATTGTCTTTTATTTTGGTCATTTGTGGTTGGACCCTATTTTCCCTTGCTATTGAGGTTAGTGCTTCTAGTCATCGGGAAGGTTATAGGACATTGGTCATGTGGGCTTGACTATTGCTAGGAATGTAAGAATCGGAGTTGGATATAATGTACACTTGTGAGGATTCTTGGGCAATGAATGAGGTGTAGCGAGAGGTAGGATACCTTCATAGAGTCAAGAGAAGATTTGTTGTGTCATTTGAGGATATGTGTATTTAAGAGATGCTGGTATGGTGTGTGTCAGTGCGAATGGTAGTTATGGAACTAATCTTGTGGATTTCTAGGATGAGTATGAGTGATTTTGAAGTTGAAATGATAATTTGGAGACATCGGGAAGAAGTGATTGATGTTAGTTGAGTGTAAAAATCTGGAACAATTGTGGAACCATGTTGAGGTGTCTTAGACTTGGGTTTATAGCTAAGGATTCAGGTATGTGTTGGTGAATCGGGGTATGAGTATATATTGTGGTGAGAGTGAATGACCCGAGTTGTGGATGCCTATTGACGTGCTTGCTTAGACTAAGAAGGTAAGGTCATTTGAGCCTTCAGTTGTGTGTGAGTTGATTATATTGGGATTCATTAAGGTATCATGATCTGAGAGTCCCTTAAGAAGCCTTCTTAGGACATGGGTGTTACTTAGGTTTGAAAATTTAGAGGATAATGAGTGTTTGGAAGTAGTGTTTGCCCATTGGGTTTGACCTATGTTTATTGCTGAGTCATGTTGGTAGTAATGGTGGTTGACTCTCTCTATCTCTCTCTTTCTCTCTATCTCTCTTCTGATCTTGAATGTATTTGTAATGAGATTTTGTCCATCTTATTCGATATGAGGCGTGTCTACTCATGTTTCCTTTATTGTTAGTTCTTCTGACTATATGATGAGGCCACTCTCTTCTATTGTTGTTTTTGTTGTTTCTTTCAGCCTTGTGGATTGGCATAAGTAGTAGATGACTTCTATCAACATCTTGATTTGAAATTCTGACTTGCGTTGGTGGTACCTCATTCATGACGTGATGTGGGGTGTAACTTCATTCAATTTGGGAACTTACCACTCGTGAACCTTTGTGTGATAGATAGAATTATGATTCGTGTTAAATCACTTAACGCATGTAATGAACATAATGGAAAACACCTCTTAATTGAAGAGCTTGGATTGATTATGGAACAAGGATCTTTATGCGTAAAAGATGTTAAAGAAACCTTGTGTAGAGAACACAATGTAATAAAAAAATGAAAGTAATAAGTTTTGATTGATTTGGCACGATATGTGCATATTATGATATTGTTTTGTAAATGTTACTTTAAAACGAGTATATAAGGATAAAAAATGAATCCTTAGTGAAAAAATGTGATAAGAACTTAAAGTAGAATTTGCGTAATAAGTGGATATCAATTGTAGCACATTTAGATTATGCACAATTTACGTGCATTTGAAATTGTATTATCGTTAAAAACTTGGTACCATTAAAGACGGTTTGGAAAGAAATGTGAGAGTTGGATTGATGATGTACATAAGGCATTGATGATAATGCTAAGAGTGCATGTTGTAAACTTTTGGCGTGTATTGTTGGAATCATGGTTGACGTCCATGAATGGAATTGTTGTTGTAAGAACATATGTAATTGAAATAAAAACATTGTCAGAAGTGTTGAAAAGTGTGGCATGATATCGTTTGTTGAGGCTATAGTGATATGCATGTGTGACTTCTTCATGGTAAGACTACTATGCTAATTCGGTTGTGCAACTTATGAATGTTAAGCACATGATGTTGTGTATGGATACTTATGGATGAAAATTTCCTTGCATCATTATAATATTATGGATAGATATTTGCAAGTGTGTTGGAGAATGTCTTGGGATGCAAAACTATACTAATGTTACTATGTGAATTCCTTCATTCTAAGATTATCATGTTAGCGGTCTAGCAATAGGTGCCATTGGTAGAATGTGGTGTCTAGTTGGAAAGCATAGTCAATGTCTATGGGTGAATTCCTATTGTAAACCATTGTATAATTATGGCTAATGTTATGAATAAGCTTGATCTTGTCATGAAATAGTTGGAAGCATGGTTTAGGACCATGTGTGTTATTTTGAAAAGTATTCAGGCCATTTGGCTAATTATATGTGAAAGTGTGAATGCATGACATTGTAAGTATGTTATCAGGATTCTATCCTAGAGTTGTGAGTTGTATTGTTGGTTGCGATATTCTGAGATTTTTGTGTAGACCGAAACGATTACCTAGAAATCTAGTTTGAAGGACGACTAGATAACGTCCCTTTAAATTGGAGGTCTCGAGAAATCGAATTGGACGACATGATTTTCTTTGGAATGTCAGGTTGAGAGTCGAGTTGAGATCTAGAAATGCATTGGAAGTAACTTGTGTGTAAACGTGAGATAATTGGTTGGTGCCTTGGTTGAAAGATGAATTTGTGTACATCAATTTCGAGTACAAAATTTTCTAAGGGAGGGTGAGTTATCACACCCTTTCCATTATTATGATTTAATTTAATTATTTCTATTAATAATTGATTTACTTTATGGTTAAAATATGAAATGATAAAACATTACGAGGAAAGGGGTTATAATGTGCCTAATTAAGTCCAAGGGGCTAACTGGTGATTAGGATGAAAGCCTATGGTGTCTAGGTGTATTTTATACATAGCATTATGTAATAAGGCATTATGAGGGAGGGTATGAAGGTAAATTAAGAGTAAAATCTGATTTGTAGGAGGAGGGGTTGCCTTAGTCTCATTTGTGTATGTATGGGTTTTGAGAGAGGAAGACCATTGCAGAAAGAGAAAGTGAGAGAGAAGATCAAGGAGCTTGGATTCTAGAGCGATATCAACCATATAAAATCATTATCATTGTAAGTATCACTCTCCTTTAATTTCATGTTCAAATTCGTAGATATGAGTAGTAGATCTACATTTTTAGAATTTTCGGATTTTTGGGTTTTCTTGGTGGAAACCCTTGATTGGGGGACTCTATAGATGTTTGGAGACCCTAAGATTGAAGTATGTATGCTCTATGTTAGTGTGGGAGGCTTAGGTATGTGAGGTTTTTCGAGTTATGAAGTTTAGATCGAGTTTGGAGAAGTTCGGAGAAGAAGGGGTTCGTCAAAAATTGACCAGAATCGGTTTCTTTTCGGGGGAGACCGGTCCCCTATACCGCGGGAGACCGGTCCCCCAAAGGTAGTAGGCTAGCTCATAGGTGGGGTACCGTACCCCCATACTGTGGGGGAGACCAGTCCATGGGAGACAGTGTGGTACCCCAAGAGGGCGGGTACCGGTCCCCAATACTGTGGGAGATCGGTCCCTCTTAGGAAATTTTGGAAAAGTTTTTTAAGGGTCTGGGTTGGTCCGTGGCTTGGAGTAAGTGTTTATGACCTTCTTAATCATTGTTTGGGAGTTAGTTGTGACCCTTTGAGAGTGTCTTGGGCTTGTGAGACTTGGGAAATCATGCCTTAGTCTTTTAAGAGTTAAGCATTGAACTTTGGGATTATAAGTGATTGAGGTCAGTCCTTTGGAACCTTGGGGATGTCTTGATTCATTTAAAGGTTTAAATTCTTATAAACAATCCTAGTGTCTTATATTGATTTTAAATTGTTGGGATTATTATCAGGTGAACGTATATCTCTCTGAGGCTTGTAGAAGAGGCTATTGCATTCGTCTTGTAATGACCCGAAAATAATAAATATTATTTATGGAATTTTATATTCGATTTTAGAATTTTCTAGGATTCTCGGGATTTAAATTGAGAGTTATTACTCAATTTATGATTTTATAGATTTTGATAAAATTTGGTTATCCCCTCATTCATTTTGATATAGGCTATTGCCTATTGTTTTCCCTTTTGCCTTATTTCGAAATGGACTGTGTGCCCATTTCCCTTGTCTGCTTTTATATCGAAATGAGTAGTCCCCTTCTTTTCTTTCATTTCGATATGATGTCTCCTGGGGGTATCCCAGTGAGGTTTGCATTTCGATATGCATTGTTGCATATCGAAATGCATAACCCTTGATGTGGTGCAGTAGGTCCTTCATTTCGATATACCACCCTCGAGTATATCAAAATGATGTACTTCGATATGGGGTTCTGCCCCTTGGCTTCATTTCGATATGTGGGGTTATCCATCCCGATTGCATTTCGATATGAAATGTCCTCTGATGAGATTTCCTTCATGTATATTTCGATATGCGTTCCTTCATTTCGATATGAGTGTTGGTTCATATCGAAACGCATCCTTGCATTTCGATATAGGTTGTCCTCTGCTTGGGTTTCCTTCATGATCATTTCGATATGTGACCCTTATTTCGATATAAGGTTTCAGTCATATCAAAATGCATGCATTTCGATACGTTCCTTCGTTAATTTTGATCAGTGAGTGCCCGAGAGGTGTTTCATTCGATATGCATGGTCATGCATATCAATATGCCTTGCCTGAAAGGCTTGGCAGTCAGGAATTTATTTCGATATATGCCTGGGGCATATATCGAAATGATGCTTTGGGGCAGTTTTGGGGGAATTGTTGTGGGGGTATTTTTGTCAGTTTTGGACAATATATATATATATGTTTTGAGTGAGAGGAAGCCCTAGAGCATTTCATTTGGCCTCCCCCTAGCCTACATTCCCGTAAGTCTCTCTCTATCTCTCCTCTATTTCTCTCCAAATCTCTCTTCTCCCTCTCTCTTTCTCCCTTGATTTGACCTATTTCCCTTGGGTGTTTGAAGGTGATCCCTTCATTAAAGATGGAGAGCATGGCAAGGGATCTGTAGTGGTGGTCTCCGTTCGTGGCCTTGTGAAGAATCTCTCTCCAAGAGATTTTTGGTCCTTTGCTTGAATGTGGGTAACTCTATCTCCTATCTTGTGTGTGTATGTGTGTGTTGTGTTTTCTCCTTGTTCCCTCCTCCTAGGGTATTTTTCCTAGGGCGTTGTTAAGGGTTGTCAAGTAGGGTTTGTCTTGGGAGAATATTGAGCCCTATGTTGGTGTTAGTATTTGGTCTAGGGAATATTTCCCATGGCCTTCAAGTTTATGGAGGCCGGGTGTTAGTCAAATTTCCCAAACAAATGTGTAGTGTACCAATTGAGGTCTTGGATGGTTAGTATGGCCTTGGGGTGACATTGGGTATCTTGAGAATCCGATGATCTCCACGTGTTCGATAAAATGTCATTTGGAGAATTAAGGACTTGTATGAATGCTTGGGTAGTAATTTTGGAATGAACTAAGGCTAGGCATGATCTTAGAATCATGAAGCCTCCAATATTCAATAAAAACCCCATTTGTGGTCTTGAACAGAATTGGTTATGAATTGGTGTGGTCGACTTGGTCGGTGCCATGTGGCCTTGGGTATGGCATAGACGACTTGGAGTCCCCTTGACTTGAATGAACCCTTGGTGAAATAATCCAGGTGACTTGTGGTGTATTAAATTGGGATAAATCCTCGGTGTGTTGAATTGGTTGGTTGAGGGCATGTCGTGCCTCCTTGAGGGTTAATAATCCATTGTCCAATATTGAAATTTAAAGGCTTGAAAGGCTTACTCAATGAGCTTAATGAACGCCAATATGAAAACATACTCCAAGAGAGTATTGTTGAACAATCTTGTATTCACGAAAGAGAATTGAATTCCATGTATTCCAATGTATTCCAAGATGAAAGCTGAATATATTCAAATGTTTTCTATGTATTCCCCGTACGTATTCCTAACAGGTGTATTTGTATTAAGTGTCGGGCATGTATTCCTACTCCGACCATATTATGTATTCTACCTCGGACATTCCATGTATTCAGTTCCGAGAAGATGTGCTTCATGTTAGGTGTTCCATGTATTCAAGTTTAACATGACCTTGGAGTTGTATTGGCTTCTCCAAGGCACATGTGTATTCATTGATGGGATTTCATGTCTTCCCCATCCTTGAGTGTATTGAAGCATATGGGATCTTGTATTCCCCATATGTCTTCCCTTTTTCCTATGGTAGGACGTTCCGGTAATATGTGCACTTAGCTAGGAAGTTGCAACTCCAAGTATGGTACCGGCTATTGTATTCATCCGAGGTCACATGTGATACCTCCTACCATTGGAGAGCTTATGTGTATTATTGTATTAAGATGAAGGAAAAATATAACAATCAATCAATCTTTAAATTAAATCCCAAACAACTACGAATCATTATGGGATGGGTGGTTTGGTTAGCCTTGGTGTGAGTTGGATTCCTCTAGTCCTAGAGAGGTTTGGTTGGTGTTTTATCTTGACTAACACTTGTTGGTTGAGGGTGATTTTACTCCCCCCTTTTTTAATACCTTGGGAGTCTAGTCTGAGTCTCCCACCCATTTGGTTTGGTTGGATCCCTCTAGTCTTAGGGACTCTTGGGTAGCACCTTGTCTTGACTAAGTTCTTGCTTGTTTGGTTAGCAGTTTTAGACTCACTTTGGTTGGCATAGGATATAGAATAGGGACTTGTTTTTGGTTATCCCTTTGTTTGAGATTTGTGGTCTCGCCTTTGGGTTGTGGTTGTTGTGGTCGAGCGTTGAGTTTGGTTTGAGGTACCTTGAGGTTTAGTGTCGAGTTGTTCTCTTTACCTCTTTACTTCTTTGCTTGTTCCTTTCTTTTCTTTCGCATGTAGACTTGCAGGTTAACACCCACCTTATGCATGCTTGGTAGTAGCTAGTTGTTTCTCACTGAGCCGTGGTTTTACTCAGACCCTCCTTCCTTTCCCCCTTCCCAGTTGTGCTGCAGGTCGGGAACGCTTGGCTTGGAGTTGGGCTTTGCTGTTGGTGACTTCGGAGGTTTCTCCTCCCTTTGTACGCTTGGTTTGTTGTGATTGTAGTTGTTCTCGTTCCTTGTTGTAGTAGCTATCCATGTCGTATTTAATCATACTTCCGCTGTTGTTTTCTTTCTCTATATCATTGGATATCCCATTGTTGTAATAATTTAGATAATGAATCTCCCTCTTATCATTATTATTGTTTTTTTAAAAAAAATGGTTTTAAATTTGTGGGCCGTTACACGCCTGTGGCATTCTTGGTGAGTTTGTTTAAATATGGAGTTGTATTTATTCATATGTGAACAATATGTGTGTGTATATGATTTATTTTCCCATTGAAAGGAATTACATAAGTAATCGCACATGTTCATATAAGTGGAAATTAGTGAATAATGTGGAATGCACATAATGGATCTTTGACATGAAATAACTTAACAAGGATATCAATCAGAGTAATACAGTGAAAGCGGAATGAGTCGTTATGGGACTACTTGTTAATTAGTAGTTAATAGGAGTTATTAGACTCGATTATGATTGGGTTTACTTGAAAACACCCTGTAGAGTAACTATAGTGTTGTGTCACTATACATATCATTACTCTCATGTGAGCATGGTGTTGGGCTATCATTGCCAATGTGAATTATAAAGATGGGCGTTATTTCCATTGTGTATTAAAGCTGGGAATTATCGCCACTATGATATAAAGCTAGGCATTATCGCCATTTTGATAAAAAGTTAGGCATTATCGCCAATATGTTTTAAAAAGCTGGGCATTATTGCCAATATATTTTAAAAAGATGGGCGTTATCGCCAATATGTTTTAAAACTGGGCATTATCGCCAACGTGTTGCAAAGTTGGGCATTATCACCGATGTGTTTTTAATAATTGGGTTAAGCAAATATATGTTGTAGGTCTACCCGTTGTAGTTTGATTGATACTGGCTCTAGACGTGATAGGTGATAGTTACACTTGTACAGTTATAACCAAAATGAGATGAAGATTGGGTAATCGATATGGGCTTGTCCCAAGTGATGAATAATTTCAAGAACATAAAGAAGGAATATAACCCTTCGCGTTATGGAAAGTGGAAATCCGTATATAAGAACAAGAGTTATGGCACACATGTTGGACTAGTATACTTGTGTGAATGTTAGATGTAATCATAGTGGAATTGGTGGGTATGACACGCCCTTTGGACTTGCATATTTTCATGAAAACGTAGTTGTTGGATACGTTGAGTTAGTATGAACAATCCTTTGGAATTGTCACACTTCTTGGGCGTAGAGCTTGTGAAACCATTTAATGAATTTAAATGACATTCAATAAAAAAATAAAGGTAAGATCATGATATTGTAGGCCTTTACAACACATATAGTTGGGCGATATTAATACTCTAAAAATGGATAAGTAAGATCGATAATGATAATAACCCTTGAGATGGCAAAGTGAGTAATATGTAAAGTTATGCCTTAAGTAGGCTAGTATGAAATCCTTGAGATATAACGAACCATGGCAAATCATAAATCGGTAAACTTAAAAGAGTAGCTCATATGCAAGACTTCTTGTTAAATCTTATGTTAGCTCTCTTTGGATTAGTTCAGCATTTATTTCATAACTATGAGTACTTTGTTAGACATATGCTTAGACCTTCATATCTAATCAAATTCCTAGATTTCCATACTATTTTCTGTTCTCCTTTTTACTTTGCTTGAAAATCCAAATTGAGGAGATTGAGACTTTGGGTCCAATACAGTCGACTTAGAGTATTTCTAGCTTGTCCAGTTAGAGATGCAGTTTGTTTTGGTAGGTGGTGACGTTGGTTGGCCATTGCTTGGCCCCCTTTTGGTTGGTAGCACTTTTTAGATTTGTTGGGCATATTTAGCCTATATAGTTGGTTGTGGTGTAGTAATCTCGAGGTTCTATTATTTAGTATTTTGTGAAGTTATAGTACTCTAGTTGTTAAATATTTAGTCTTCCCCTGTAATTGAGTTCGGCAATGAGTTTTATGGTGAATTATGTTGGACTTTCCTTTTATGGATTGTATCTCTTATGGGATGTGATGAAACTCTTGGAGATTATTGAAGTTTTATTTTCTTTGGAAATTAGGAAAACATATTTGAGGTCTTATTTGTAACGTTACTCATTCAATATTCATTTTAATTTAAATGATTATTGGGACGAGTTGTTACAATCAATCTCACTCCGATTCGTGAAATTTATTCAAAAAATTTCAAAATCAACTTTGAGACAAAAGTCATCACATCTTGGGTTAGGGGCCATAAAATCCTCATAACCCATCAGATTCTCGGAGCATTGGTCAATATAAGACCTCTTGATGACCTTTCTTTATCATCTTCCTACTGCTTGTTCTCGATCTCTATCCGACATTCTAAATAATTCTGTAGAAATTTCAATCTTAGGTCACATCTGCACCTAGGAGAATAACAAAATTAAGAAGAGTGTGCTCCTTGAGTCATATTGAGTTTTGTACTTGTTTATATGTACTTCTATTGAACCTACCTATCATCTCTCTGATGTTCCTAACTTACGTGGTTTGCCATTACAGGCCTTTGGGGCAAAAAACCCATCGATTGGTGTTGTATCATCGTTTTCCAAGATTTTCTTTTTCACCTTGTGTCCTTCCCAAAGAAAGGAAGTCTTCCATTTGGGGTACTATTGTCTCACTTCTTGCTGAACATGGTAACTTTTTTTTTGCTAGATGTCAATGCATATGCTAGTGCTAAGATGTTGCATTGGCCTATCAATATTCAATCCTAATATCACGACCTGTCCCGAAAATCAACCATTAAAAGGTGATCTGACTACGGGCTGGTGTGAGGGGGGGTGTAACGACTCGAATTTCTGATTTTCCTTTTAATTTAATATATCAAATAATGATGTCATCAATATTGTGAAATGCTTTTAAAACATCTACACTCATCGTAGATTGGCTAGAGTAAGCCCGGATGAGAAGAAAGTTCCCGACACGTCACCCGTTGACGGTTGAGCATTCGATTAAGTCCTTAATGGCTTCCAAATTATTGATGACCTGATCCTTTTGTCAAATCTGAAATCCTTCTTCATGAAAGTCGTAGATAATTTAATTACGAATCTAACGCAACTTGAATCGCCTCAATCGGAGGTCGAACGAAGAAATTACGGTTGAAATACTCTCGGTAGTCCCGTTTTGGAAATTCTGGAAATTTCCTCTAAGGGACCGGTCTCCCAAAAACCAAGGGACCGGTCTATATCGCATCAGAGAGGGTCCCGACTGTGAAGGGACCGGTCCCCTATACCTCCGTGGACCGGTCCCTCTGTTGAAATTCTGTGCGCGAGAGAGTTAAATGAGGGGCAGTTTGGTACTTTCACTTGGGGGTCCTATATATCATTTTGTCCGAAATTTTTGGTCTTCTCCTACCTTTGGAACCCTAAAGCTTCTCTCTCTCTCTCTCTCTCCTTCCATCCATGGAAGCTCTCACCTCTCTCCTCCATATCTCCACCTTCCAAGGCTCGGTTGGAGATTTGCAAAGAACAAACCTTGTTCTACTCTTCAAGAGCTCTCCGATGAGCCCCTTATTTTCTTCATTTCTCCAAAATCCGAAATTTGGAGCTTGATGAAGATGTTTGGATCGAGAAAGAGTTAGGAGGAACGTTGCTCCCTTGGCGAGGGCTTTCCGAAAACCCACTTGGTGAGTTCATCCGATAAAAATTTGTGCTCCGGCGACTTTCCGGCGTAGAGCTTTGGAGGTACGGTCTTGAGGAACATTGAAGAGGATGAGACGATCTATGCGATGGCGGGTTCGGTTCACGACAACATTTTCCGGCGACATTACGACGACTACTCCGGCGATTGCTCCGGTAGGTGGATTCTTGATTCCTATCAAATATGTGTGTGTATGTGTGTGATTCCCTTGTTCGTACAAAAATTCCCGTAGAATTATATTGGTGTAGCATTTGGGATTAGGATGGAAAATGCTTCGGTAAAACCACTTGGACTTGGGTTGATAGGCGTCGGTAATTAAATTAGTGACGTTACTAATGTCGATTGATGGTTAGGTGATTAGTTGGTCATTTTTAATCTCTTAGACGCCACGTGTTCGATGAAAAGTTCTTAGTAAATCTTGGAGGAATATTTGAGGAGAATCGTATAACAAACTTGAATTTCCATCGAAGAGGTACACATAGAATTATCGTAAAATCCTTGCGTTGGTATCCACGTGGAATTGGAATTGAGGTCAAGGGGTAGTATTAGATAAATTAGCGATCCCATTGGTTACGTGAAGTCTCGCTTGGT
>NMUG010001150.1:0-18811 GCA_002855965.1 Monotropa hypopitys
ACAATATTTACGGCTACAATCATGCCTGACCCTTGAATGAAAGAATCCCTAAATCATAGATTTCCATTCCTGGCTATTTGAGTGACTCACAATCCCTAAATCATAGATTTCCATTCCTGGCTAATTGGGTGACTCACGCCAACAGATTTGCCATTATTATTCAGCGAGAATAGCTCAAATTAGGTTTGGTAGCTTATGGATTTCGATATTAAGTTGGGGAGCTTTAATAGGAGTGGATTAACCACTCTTTTGCATTAACGACGGTCATAACGATATGTATTTTTTCTACATTTAATCCATCATCTGTTGTTGTTTTACTAGCCTATTTATTTGAAATGCTTTTTTTCTTTCTGAAATCCATGTCTATTCCAAGGGAGCCTATATTAGCGTTGCTTCTGTGGTGGTTTGATGGAGTCCTGTCATATCCTTTGTTTAGCAGTATGGCTTTTTAAAAGGTTTATTCTGAAGTCTTGCAATTTGGTACCGTCGATTCAGTTCTTAAAGGGATTTCTGATGGATTGTCCCGAGGAAAGAAGCCAGACGAGATCGAGACACTGGTATATTGCAGTTGTTGGCTTTGAATATTGTTTTGTTTTCTGTGGAGTTTTTCTGTTTCCTATTTTGATTGCTGGATTTCAACAGGTCAGAGATATCTGGAAGGCAAATATGAGCCATCCACAAGCATCTGAAGTTATCAACAAGGATTTAATTTCCCACTTTGTTGTCCGTCTTGTTTATTGTAGAACGTGAGTAGTATCCTTCATGAGGTTAGAGTACTTTTCCGTGCATCTTTGCCAATTTCTTACTTGTTTCTGATTTATTTGCTGTTGCACTAGGGAGGAACTGAGAAAATGGTTTCTTTCCATGGAAACTGCCCTTTTTCGTTACCGTTTCAGACTTGAAAGTCCCGAAGTACAGGTATAGTTTATTTTCTTCTAACACTTTTACTCTCTCTTAATCCGATACTGATCATTTGCGACTTGGATTTGGAATTTTCAGCGCGCAATAATGGCAGAATTTGAGCTTCCTTATAAAGCAGTTAGCAATGCAGAGTTTGAGGTATTTGCACTCCACATGTTTAATTGTTCTATCTGCATAGATAAATGTCCTTTTTGGTATTTAATTTGAATCATTGAAAAAGATCAACCTGTTTCTCCATTTTCTATCTTGAGGATAGAGTTTCAGGCCTAACTCTAAGATCTACATGGTGTGTTTGCTTATGCAGAATGTAAAGGAGAAACTGGGCCAAGTTGCACGCTCTATAGGTCAATCTATACCTAATGGTAATGCTGCTACTTTTGAAACTCACTGGCCATTTTCTGCCTCTCGTCTTGCTTGGGTTTGTCCTTCATACCTCTCACTCGAATTGCCTGTATTGACAAGTTCTATTTGGTCACAAAGACTTGGAGTGACCCAATATCCTCCAGTACGAGAAACTTGCAATTTCTCATAGTGGCAAAAGAAAACAAAGAATTTGTATATTAATGTATTATTCACAATACAATCCTATGCTTATATAGATACAAAAGAGAGAAGAAAAAGGAAAGAAATAAAAAGGAAATAAGAAAGAAAGGAAAGATAATTAAATATGGTCAACATGACCTATAAATAAAAATATTAAATTCGGGAACACTAAATTAGGAAACACTAATTAAGGGAAAAATATCCTCTAATTCCAACACTCTCCCTCAAGATGAGGCAAAGATATTGACGAGATTCTGCTTGCCAATAGATGATTGAAGAAGCGTAAGACCAATAGACATGGTAAACATATCAGCTGTTTGATCAGATGAGCGAACAAAGCTCAGAATAATAACACCAGATCGAATTTTTTCTCGAATAAAATGAATATCGACCTCCACTTGTTTAGTCCTTTCATGGAGAACAGAGTTAGAAGATAACATGATAGTGGACTTATTATCATAAAACAAACAAGGTAGACGAGCCCGAAACTGGAAAACCCAACTCACTTAGAAGAAATCGAAGCCAAAGCAGCTCACACGTGCCCTGAGCCATAGAACGGTATTCAGCAGAAGAACGTGAGACAACAGCCTGCTTCTTACTCTTCCAAGATACGAAAAGTACAAAAACCAGAGGTAGAGCGCCTGTCACCCCTAGAACCTGCATAATCTGCATCTGTAAAATAGGAGAGACCTGACTATTCTCCAGCTGTGAAGAAGAGCCCAAGACCAGGACACGTCTTGAGGTATCGAAGGATATGGTAGACAGCATCCAAATGAGACGTACGGAGTGAATGCATAAATTGGCTCACAACACTGACAACAAAAGTAAGATATGGTCTTGTGTTTGTTAAATAGATAAGGCGACCCACAAGACATTGATACACTGAAGGGTCTGGTAATAACTCTCCCGATTCTGTAGTTAACTTGAGGTTTGGATCCATGGGGGAAGAGGCAGGTTTACACCCAAGCATACCTGTATCCTGGAGAAGATCTAGAGAATACTTTCTCTGGGATAACGAGATACTATGGCGGGACTTAGCAACCTCAATACCGATAAAATAACAAAGAGAACCCAAATCCTTAACATCAAATGTCGTACCCAGGTCATTCTTTACTTGAGCGATACCAGATGCATCATTACTAGTGGTAATAACATCATCAACATAGACTGAGATAATAATACACCTCCCTTGAGACTGTCGACGAATAAAACATGTATGATTTGAATGACATCGAATAAATCCCATGCTTAAGATCACATCGCTAAATCGACTAAACCATGCACGAGGAGATTGTTTCAGGCCATAAAGAGACTTTCGAAGGCGACAAACTTTCTGATAACACTCCCCCTGAGGCTTGAATCCCGGTGGATGGTCCATATAAATCGTCTCAGTCAAATCACCATTCAGAAAAATATTTTTAATATCAAGTTGATGAAGAGGCTAAGAGAAAGAAGCTGCTAAACAAGAAGGCAAACAGTAGTTAACTCAACCACTGGAGCAAAGGTGGCCCCAAAATCTTTTCCATGGACCTGAGAAAATCCCTTGGCAACCAAACGCGTCTTATATCGATCAATAGATTCATCTGCCAAATATTTCAGACTAAACACCCATTTACAACCAATAGTACGCTCACTTGTTGGAAGAGCAACAAGCTTCCATGTTTGATTACCTTGAAGAGCCTTCATTTCTGCTTTCATAGCAACCACTCATTTAGGATTCTGGAGAGCCTCATGGACAGACAGAGGAATAGAGACCGAGTCAACATGACTGACAAATACTTTATAAGAGGTAGAGAGACCCTGATAAGATACATACTTGGAAATAGGATGGTTAGTACTCTCAGCCAAAAGATAATGAGCAGGGGGGCGACGAACACGAGAAGAATAACGGCGAGAAGCAACATTAGAGGAAACAACAGAAGGTAAGGGAGAAGGAGAGATACCTGAATCCAGAGAAGACGTTGGCAAGGGGTCAGAGGAGCGAGGACGACGAGAGTAAACCTGCAATGGATCATGGAGGATAACACGGGGCAATGAGTCACCAGTGGAATCAAGAATAGGAATGGGCATAGGTAGTGTGGAATCCTCGGCCACAACAGGCTCCACTGGTGTTTGTCCTGCAAAGGGAGAAGAACTTGGAAATAAAAGAACAGTCTCCAGAAAAGTAACATCCAAAGTATGATATATGTGACGAGTGACATGATCATAACAACGATACCCCTTTGACATGGAGAAATATCTCAAAAAGACACAACGAACAGCTTTGTCATCAAGTTTAGTGCGGGTAAGACTCTTATTTTGCACAAAACAAGTGCACCTAAAGACACGAGGCAATAGAGGAAAGAGAGTAGCATTGAGTTTAAGAATGTGAAGTGGTGTTTTTCCTTGAAGGACACAACTGAGAGTACGATTAATAAGATATGTGGCAATGAGAATAACCATATGCCAGAAATATTTAGGGACATTCATACCTCGCAAGAGACATCTAACAGACATGATGTGATGGTTTTTACGTTCTGACACACCACTTTGTTCAGGTGTATAGGGACACGTAAGTTGTTGAAGAATTCCATCTTGATTAAGAGCAGACCGAAATTCATTAGTGATATACTCTCGACCATTATCAGACCGAATATTACACACCAAAGTATGATATTGGGTTTTAATCATTTGTAGAAAATTTCTAAAGTGAATAAAAACTTCAGATTTTTTCTTCATAAGATATACCCAAGTGCAACGGGTGTAATCATTAATAAAGGTGACATAATAACGGTGGTGAGACAAGGCAGTGACAGGTGACGGACCCCAGACGTCAGAATGAATAAGGTCAAAGGCACTAGGTGCTCTATGCATGCGGGTAATATAAGAGGTACGAGTATGTTTAGACAATTCACAGACCACACACTTTAAATTGGACTCCTTGCAAGCTTTATTTAAGTGAGGAAACAACCGGCACAAATATTGAAAGTTAGCATGTCCAAGACGAGTATGCCACAAGTCTAAAGTTTTAAGACTAAAATTAAATTTATGAGAATTCGACAAAACAGAATTACTAGAACACAAAGCTTGCAGACTAGAGGACATAGGAGATCCAAAGTAGTAGAGGTCATCACGCTCATAACCCCTGCCAAAAATCTTCTTCGAATTCAGGTCCTGTAAGTAGCAACAAGAAGGCAAGAACACAATAACACAATTATGGTCTTTGGCAAGACGATTAACCGAAAGAAGATTGTAGGCAAAATTAGGAACATAATAAACAGACGAAAGAATAATATCAGTGGATAAACAAACATCCCCCTCATGATGAACTGAAATGAAGGATCCACCAGCAGTACAGACTCACTGAACAATAGGAGCAACAGAAGAGGCAAAAACAGAAGACTCACCGGTCATATGATTATTAGCACCAGAATTCAGAATCCAGGTGGGATGAGTTAACTTACCATGAAGAGCGGTCGGAGTACCTGTAGCAATAGCAGTCGTGGGGCCACAAGGCGAGGAAGCTTCCTTCCCAGTATCACCCATGAGACACACTAGTCATAATAGGCGGATCTGGACGATGAATGATTGTCGGCTGAGCGACGACTGAGTGTGAGCGTTGTCTGAAGCAATGACAACGGCAACAAAGGGACAGAACCTTAAAGACAAGGTTCTGGATGGATCTGGATGTTTTACGACGGATCTGAACAGATCTGGATGGATTTGGACAGATCTTGATGTTGTGGCGAAGTAGATCTGAAGGTGGCTAGAATCTGTGGGAGCTAAAGTTGATGGAGGTGTAGCGACGCGGATCTGGACGAAAGCAGCGGCGGTGAACAGTGGTGATGGAGGCGGAGGAGGCGGTGAATGAACAAGGGTGAGATTGGCGTCGACGGGTGGTTCACGTTGCGACTTTGGAAGCAACAAAACTTGATAGCATGTTTAAGGTAAACTGAGATTTAGTTGAATCACCAAACATTAAAAAAAATATTGCCACCACAGCTTATAGTTAACAAGATGTAACGAAGCTGATTATTAAAATGGAGGGAAATGATATGCCAAAAGATCTATTAGGAGTTGAAGGCAAGAGTTCCTCTAGACCGGATGCTACAGGGGTAATTGTCAAGGCATACTTGGTGACAGGGGCAACAACGGTGGTCAATGTCAGAGAAAGGGCTGCTGGCTAAAAGATTCGACTGAGATGGAAGAGAGAGAGAGTCAAACGTCTTCAGAGAGAGAGAGATGCAAAACTCACTATAGATGCGAGACTCGCCGGAGATGCAGGACTTTCGCCGGAGATGGACAAAAGGCGGCGACGACGGACAAAGGCGGCGGCGGATGAACCGTAAACCAGAACCATAATTATTTTGGCTCTGATACCAAAAAGAAAATAAAGAATTTGTATATTAATGTATTATTCATAATACAATCCTATGCTTATATAGATACAAAAGAGAGAAGAAAAAGGAAAGAAATATAAAGGAAATAAGAAAGAAAGGAAAGATAATTAAATATGGCCAACATGACCTATAAATAAAAATATTAAATTAGGGAGCACTAAATTACGAAACACTAATTAAGGGGAAAATATCCTCGAATTCCAACAGTTGTAGGTATTGCACCGGTTTTTGTCTCTGTGTGCATGCATTGTGCAAGAACTTTCGATGATGTGGGATAACGATTAAGCTGAGGGCTTACCTTTGAGTGTCAGGTTATGCATTTCTGTCCTGCTCCCATCTCTTACTTTGAAACTTGATCCCAACTTGCACTCTGGATTTATCCTTCAGTATTTTTTCTTCAGGGATATGTGTGCTGGTTCATCTAATTTCCCCCCTTTCTATTGGAACTCTATGTTTTTGGGTCATGGAATGTAAACTTTCTAAGTTCTAAGTTTAGTCTCCTTTAAGATAAGTTGTGTTCTAACATTGTTTTTTGGTTTTTTCCCTTTCTTTTCTTTGGCAGCTGATACGATATTCTACAAGGTTTGTTTAGTTTCTCGAATTTCCCTTTTCAACCGAAACAATTGCAACATTAGCCTACTCGTAATTGAGTAGGTGACTGATTAATTCTTATCTTGTTGGCAAATGACCTTTAAATTGACCTCCATACTTTCAAGTGGAAACAAATTAGTAGTGCTTTGTTTGACATTGTATTGGAGGATTGATGTGGCCCTATTTGAAAGTAACTAAATCAAATGGTTTTAATATTGCCCCTGTTACTTTTGGGTTAGGTCGAAAATATTTAGTGAGTACTCACCATCATGTAATTGAGGAAGTGTGGTGTGGAAAAATTATATTGGTGGTTCCAATCCTATTGAGCATAAGAAATGAGAAAAGAGTGGAAAAAGAGGGACATTCCATCTTCTAGATCACGAATTAGTATGACATCTGTTGTTTGCTTGTTTTATTTGGGCTGTTAACACATTTTCTGCCTCTTTTTTAAATGAAGGTCCCCTTTGAAGAAGTTCCAGAATTAGTGTCTGGTCGCAGAGTATTTATCCTGAAAGGGTATGCATATGTTGCTATGAATCAGGTACCACTTTTTAATTAATACTCTCTAACCCATATCAAACTCTATTTCATCAATTTCATGATGTTTTTATTCTTATTTTACAGGTTGCTTCCCTTGTCGTCACACGATTTCGCAGCCATCTTTCAAAAGCACTTGTGCTAACAAACAGGTTATTAATATCTTTCTTTGGGTCCAATGAGGTGTTTATTGATCAGAGAAAATATCTTGTTACTCACTGCTTACTGATGAGTTGATGATAGCGTCTCATTCACTCCCATTCTTGAACAGACATTTATTGGGTTCACACTTGTGCTTCAACATGTCTTTGTTTGATGTACACCTGAATTTTTATCATTTGGGTTGAAGTTACTTTTTATAGCTGTCCAAATTATTGCAGCATTACGCATATAGATTCTCAATGGTTTTGCGACCACACAGGGAAATGATTTCTTTAGTAGTCCAAGTTTTTCAAGACCAGTTTTTAAACATTTGTAGTTTTGTCGAGTACAGTTAGAATCTCTCTCCTGAGTGTGCTATCTTTACACCCCAACAATGTTGGAAAGGTTTTTTACACACATAATTTCAAGGTTTTTTATTTGGTCTGTATTGGCTAATGCAATTTAAAGTATGGAATTTAATCCTTTTGATCTTCATACGTCGGGGCCTTTACTTTCAGAAAATGGACATCCACCGTTAGAGAACGAGAGAAGGATCGGCTGACTCCTGTAAGTTTTCTACTTTCTTTTGAAGTTCAATATTGGCTGTGTCAAAGTGAGGCGCCTCACTTGTCTTTGGTATTTGCGTAGATTGTGGAATCCCTAGCGACAAGTTATCTTGGTCCTGACTATTCCCAGGTACTTTCTACTCTTGATTTTGCATTACTTGCTGACCTTGGGTCTTAGAGGTTCAAACTGATGCAGATGAATTTGGTGTGCTGATTTTGCAGCCAAGAGAATTTGCAGACATATCTTTGAAAGACATCAATCAAGTAGCTAAAAGTTCATTTCCTTTATGCATGCGCCACCTGTTCGAAAAGGTAGAATCTGTGGTTAAAAATCTGGATTACTACTGTTGCATCACAAGTTACTAATGAAAAATAATTTGACCATCATTCTGCCTCCTCTCCTCTTTTCTCTCTGTGTAGAGTGAATTCTAATTCTTTATTTTATGTTTATTCATTTTTGTTGTTCATGCTACCCGTGCAGCTAAGAGAGGATCATCATTTAAAGCATGGAGGAAGGATGCAATTCGGTCTATTTCTCAAGGTCTCACCTTCAACTTGGACGTGGTTGTTTGGTTTCGTGTGCTGGTGTTGAAAGAGTAACATGTAGTGCTGGGTTTGTGGGCATGTTAGATATACAAAGTGCATTATTAATATGTGGAGTGTGACATATACCCCCCCCCTCTGTCCTTTGTTGGAGATCCTGGGATGTATATCTATTGGACACCTTTTCATGCATTACACCTTGTTCGATTTTGTGAAACGAGAGAGCTGTGGGGGAATCTTCTCTATTTTCACAATAAGAATGTACAGACTTAAGTATACAAGGATAAAAGGAATAAAGACTAAACTACCCTTAATACAAATACAAAATAACTGAACCCCTATAATCTAACACTCCCCTTCAAGTTGGTGCAAATATATCTCTTAAACCCAACTTGAACACAATGGGGTGAAAACTTTTGCTACTCAGACTCTTAGTAAATAAATCAACTAACTGGTCTTCAGATCTCACAAAAGGCATGCAAATTAAACCGTTGCTCAACTTTTCTTTTATAAAGTGTCTGTCGATTTCGATGTGCTTTGTTCGATCGTGTTGAACAGGATTATGAGCAAGGTTTATGGCAGCCTTATTATCACAGTAGAGCTTCATAGGACCAACATCAGTGAATCCCAAATCACGTAAAAGGGTTTGGAGCCATAAAAGCTTTCAAACACCATGAGACATTGCCCTGTATTCGGCCTCAGCACTAGATCTCGCAACTACTGACTGCTTCTTTCTCCTCCAAGAAGTCAAATTTCCTCCAAGAAAGATGCAATATCCAGAGGTAGATCTCCTATCATCAATGGAACCTGCCCAGTCGGCATTGGTGAAGGCTTCTAATTTCAAGTGACCGTGATTGGAGAACAAAATTCTTTTACCTGGGGAGGATTTGAGATACCTCAAAATGCGATAAACAGCATCAAGATACACAGTACGAGGTTCGTGCATAAACTGGCTTACAACCCCCACATCATATGAAATATCAGGTCTGGTGTGAGATAAATATATCAGGCGACCCACAAGTCTTTGATATCTCTCCTTATCTGTATGCTCCCCCTGATTATTACTGAGGTGATGATTGACCTCAATAGGAGAATCAGCTGGCTTACATCCCAGCATACCAGTTTCTTCTAAGAGATCAAGAATGTACTTTCTTTGAGAAATAAAGATCCCTTTATTAGATCTAGCCACCTCCATTCCAAGAAAGTACTTCACATGCCCTAAATCTTTAATCTCAAATTCTTGAGCAAGAAGAGCTTTAAGGCTAACAATCTCATCCACATCATCACCTGTCATTATTATGTCATCCACATAAACGATGAGTATGACAATCTTACCATTACTCTTCTTGCTGAACATAGTATGGTCGGCCTGACTCTGCTTGTATCCAAATCTTAACATGGCCTTGAGAAACCTGTCAAATCATGCTCTGGGAGATTGCTTCAATCCATAGAGGGCCTTTCTCAATCTACACACGTTTTCGTCTGTTGCAAAGGATGAAAAACCAGGTGGTATATTCATATACACTTCCGCCTCTAGGTCACCATGGAGAAATGCATTCTTCACATCAAATTATTGAAGAGGCCAATCTAGAGTGGCAGCACACGAAAGAAGGATCCGAACAGTATTCATCTTGGCCACAGGAGCAAATGTCTCCTCATAGTCAATACCATAGGTTTGAGTATAACCTTTAGCAACAAGTCTAGCTTTATATCTCTCAACCATTCCATCTGCCTTGTACTTCACAGTGAACACCCATTTACATCCCACTGGCCTTTTTCCATTTGGAAGAGTCACTAAATCCCAGGTGCCATTCTTTTTCAAGGCTGTCATCTCCTCTACCATAGCTCCTTTCCACATAGGTATCATGAATGCATCTTGCCAATTCCGTGGAATAGATATAGAAGAAAGAGACGAAACAAAGGCACAGTATGAAGGAGATAAACGATCATAAGAGACAAACTGAGAGATGGGATGTTGGGTACATAATCGAGCCGACACTTTATGTGTTCGGACTGGCTTCCTATAAGCAATAGGCACATCAAGATCATCAAAAGGGAGAGATATAGAGGAAGGAGTATTATCAGGGGACTCAGTTGAAGTATCAGGAACTAGGGTTGGAAATGGTGATTGGCAAGATGGCTCAACACAAATAGCCTTCTCTCGGCGCGAATAAGTTCTCAAATTTGGTTTGTCCAGACGTCCACCAATGTCATGATCTACACTCGTTTCAAATGTTGGTCTATCCAGTCTTCCACCACTATCATGATCCACTCTTTCTGCAGGTAAATGTTGCTGGACTGATTTATCATTCTCTCCTTCACTATGACAAGGCAAAGGATAAGACCACGATTCTGGAGTATGAGATGTCATGCGTAATTCTTCCTTCAACTCTTCCTGCCTATTAGTCTCCCCCTGAAGAGATGAAGTGGTCGAAGAATAAAAGGGTTCTGTTTCCTAAAAAGTGACATCTATGGAGACACATTTTGCGGGAACATGGGTCATAGCATTTATAACCCTTCTGAGTTGGAGAATAACCAACGAAAATACACTTGTGGGCTTTGGGATCCAACTTACCACCTGGGTGCTTAAGAGCATGAACAAAACACACACAACCAAAGACTTTGGGTGGAGGAGATGAGATTCAGGGACACTCTAGGAGAAATTTAATTGGAACTTGGAACTGAAGAACACTAGATGGCATGCGATTGATAAGAAAGGCTGCGGTAAGGACAGCTTCGCCCCAAAAGTGTTTGGGAACATTCATGGTGAATAATAGAGAGCGGGCTACCTCAGCAAGATGACGATTCTTGCGTTCGGCAATGCCATTTTGTTGTGGAGTCCCAACACAAGAAGTCTGAAAGAGAATACCAGAGTCATTAAGATATGCCCGAAAAATCCCATCGATATACTCAGTTCCATTGTCAGAACGAAGTACTTTAACATTAGCGTCAAATTGAGTACGCACCATTTAGTGAAAAGATTTGAAGCACGAAAAAACTTCACTTTTGGCCTTTAGTAAATACACCCATGTGACACAAGAATAACAATCAATAAAGGTGACAAACCAACGATAACCAGACAGAGATGTGATAGGAGAAGGACCCCAAACATCAAAGTGAATAACCATAAATTGCGAAGCGCATAAGATGAGTGCTTATGTTTTGCAAGCTCACAAGCGTCACAAAGGAACTGACTCCGAGAGCATTGTTTGACCAAATCAGGGAATAATCTTTCTAAGATTCCAAAAGATGGATGACCCAATCTACAATGCCACTGATGTAATAAAGGGTGAACAATGCTCGTATTTGTTGCAAAGGCTTGACCACATGACAAAGGTGAACAAGCAGGTTCAGGTGCAGACTACTAACAGATAAAAGATTGGTGGAAAAATTGGGAACATGAAAAACTGAGGAAAGAGAGATGGTTGGAGAATAATGAATGGAACCTTTCCCAGAGATAGAGGAGAGAGACCCATCTGCAACTCTAACCTTATCTTGACCAGAACATGTAGAATACGAGTCAAAAAAGGAAGAACAACCTGTCATATTATCAGTAGCACCAGAATCAATTATCCAAGGAAGAGATGCGGAAGCAGAGGATGCACTAGCTGATATACCCGTAGTAGTAGAAGCTATGATATTTGGAGTATCAAGTCTAGCCATAAGACGCCTGAGAGTCTCCCCCTGAGAAAGAGGACCAGTAAGGGAAGCATCTGTCATTGAAGATTCCATACCAACTACAGATCACCCAAGCGTCAATAACAAGGCCAAAGCAGAACAACCCGAATAATAAAACCCATAAACCAAGAACCCAATAAACCAAGCCGTAATCCTCAATCAAGTGCTAATAATCAGTCACACCACAAACACCACAAATGCAATGCAAGGATAGGTGAGTTTGATGGTTTCCCTGACATAGCCACACAACGGTTGTGAGTTCCGTGGATGATATGAGCTAACACCAATGGACTAGGCTGACTCAATATACACGAGCAACACAAATCTCAAAACAAAACTCAAAACAAAAAACCCAATCTACACAAATCCAGGGCACAAAAAATTTTCATCTGATAAACGCAGCGAAGACATGAAGAAAGCTGATTGAGACACCAATCAGAGCCCTTACCAAACCTTGAGGATGCAGAACCAACAGCGCAAGCCTCCACCGAGAGACAGCAACCAACAACGAACCACCACGACAAGCACAGTTGAAAGAAGAAGGTTGAGGCGAATCAATTGGTTTTGGGTACTTGAGAAAAGCTCCAGAACGGAGAGGATCCCACGACCTTAATCCCCAACCTTTATCTTTTGTCCTAAACACCTCAAGATGGACTTTCAAACCTGCCTGGGATAACTCAATTCCGACAGTTGAGAGGGCATAAACAGGATGGACCACACTCATATATTAGGGTTTTGAAACTCAGAAGAACCCCTAGCGAAGTATACGAGAGAACTCCACCATTTTTCTGAATGCAAAGGCAGTTGAGGTCATCGGCAGCAAACGAGGCTTGCGAAGGTTAGGCGAAGGGCGGCGAGTGGTCGCCGGAGGATGGCGACTGAGGAATGGGAGGCGCGACCAAAGACGAGCAAGGTCGTCGCTGGGTGGCGCAAGGGCCAGGCGGCGTCAAGAAGAAAAGAAATGGCCGACAAGAGCAGAACAGAGGTCGCCGGAATAGGGCGTCGTTGAGTGGATGCCGGAGAAGCTTCCTGGCGACAAACGCCGGAGAAGCAAGTTGTCGGAAAAAAATTGATGCGGCGGCGGCTAGGGCTACGCCTGTAGCTCTGATACCATGTGAAACGAGAGAGCTGTGGGGGAATCTTCTCTATTTTCACAATAAGAATGTACAGACTTAAGTATACAAGGATAAAACGAATAAAGACTAAACTACCCTTAATACAAATACAAAATAACTGAACCCCTATAATCTAACAGATTTCTTTTCTCCGGGTTCAGGTAGCGCTTGAATATTCAACTTCCATACATATGTCCTTGTTTCCGAGGTGTAATTCTCTTTCAGTATGGTGGTGCCATGTCACCCCCAACCTCTTCCTTATCCTTGTATGCAAAGTGTTATTTCTGCAGCTAGCTTCTTTAATTCATTACATTGACACCACCTTAGTAGGATTTCGAAATCTGTCTTGGTGTTTTGTTGATGATCTGTCCCTTTCCCTTTTAAATTGACCCAATCTTCCCTCTCGCTATTTTACACAAATGGATTTCTCTTTAGATTTCTTTCTGTATATATTAAGTAGTATACAACATTTTACCAAAAAAACACCATTTCATTTATTATTTCACTCACTGTTACAGCTTTATTAGAAAGCCCTTTGTAGGTTTAGCTTAAAAAGATTGAAGTATGAAATCATATATAGTTGACGTTTGCAACACAATCTAATGCTAGTATAAGAGGTGGGATAATTAAAATTTTGGGCATTTATTACTATACACTACTAAACAAGGAATGCTTTATTATTTTAATCCAAAATTTTGCATCCAAGGGAAGAGGCCGTGTTTGGGGAGAAGAGTGGATAAGGCTCTTACTGGGCAGCCCCAATAAAAAAATCCTGGTTTTCCCGTGCTTTTGTCATTTGCATATACATGTATTTACGTACAATCATACATAGGTACACTTGTGCTTGGTTTGATTATGTGCTGCACACAGTGGAGGTACAGGCATGAATGGTAACTAGCCAGATTTTCCTTTAGTGCAAACAAAATTCCCGGTTCTTGAGTATCATATGTCCGCTGGATATATTCAAGTCAACTTTAAGCATGTTTATGATGGATAATTATGGGGAAATGTACATATTGGTTCATGTAATTATGACACTAGTTATGCCTTTTTTACTTCCTAGGACTGTGCACTGAATACTGTGTAAAATTTCTAAGTAGGATAATTTTATTAGAGACTAAAGCTCCATATTTATAATACAACCCATGACATTATTTAGGAAACAAAATAATGTGCAATGAGGTAGAATAGGAAAGAAAATAAATGATTGGTCAACATGACCATAATAAGAAGATATGAAATAAGTGATTGGTCAACATGACCTTTAGAAAAATAAATGTGATAGTTAATAAATAAAAAATGTGATTGTCAGCACACTGTTCCACTCATTTTTCTCTTTTTCTTTCCTGTAGGGTGTTGGATTGAAATTGGATGATGCTCTTGCTTTTTGGAAAGCTGAGTTTTCTCGTAAGGTAAGCTCAATACTTAAGCTAAATTTGTTTTTGATGGAACAAAAATACTTGTTCTTGGGTGGACAAGAACCTGTAAAAAGTAATGTCACTTGGCCATGTAAATTGCTGACCAACTGCACTAACATTAGCATTCTGATAAATTAGCAGCACCTTTCAAAGTGTTGTGTGCATCACTAATCATTTTGTGCTCGTTCGTCATTAGCATAATTATGCCTTGAAGTTGTTAAATAATGCCAATTATTGTTGATATAAGTTCTCTCCCCCCCTCCTCTCCATGTGCGTGTTCGTGCGGGTACGCACATAGGTGGGGTGTGTGGAACAGTGGGTGGTGTGGGCTGCGGATTGATAACAAACACATTCGTAGGCTATCTGTAAGATACACATTTCTGTTCCGCGGTGCTTGAATATCACGCCCCTTTCTGTTTTATTCTTGGTGTGTACATTTTGATTCTTTTCCTTGTAGGTTGGTGCTGAAAGATTTGATAAGGAATATGCATATGGTATACGGCATAACTACGGAAGAGAAGGGAAGAGAACGGTAAGAAAGTTCCTCGCCATCACATGTTTATTGTAAGATATAAGGTTGTCTGATTGGGTATTATGGATCATATTGGCAGATAATGGACTGTTGGAAGTCCTAATAGTTTCATGAAATAATACCGTAGTTTTTTAGTTTTTTTGTTCTGCTTTTAAGATGCTATGATTGAAGGGCAGACCCGGAGTAGTGGTAAAGCTATTCTATTGTGGCCTGTAGGCCACGAGTTCGATTTACGGAAATCGCCTCTCTGCTTGCAGGGGTAAGACTACGTACATCAACTCTTCTCCAGACTCCGCACATGCAGGAGTTTTGTGCACTTGGTCACCCTTTTTTTAAGATGTTATGATTGTAACACTGATTAGTTCTTCCATGTGCAAAAGACATGAAAATAAAGAAAACTTTATGCTTCCAAATAAAGGTATGATTTTTGGGAATGCAGGGTTAATATAAAGGGTAAAAGTTCGTTGTGCTAGAAATTTTACTCCAAATTTGTGTGTTAAATTATTACTCCGATCTGCATGTTCCTTTGTATTTGTTGTTATCCACCGAAGTGCGACGACAGACAAGTGTCACTCCAGGGAGTTTGGATACAATGCTTGTTCTGTATATTCAGTAGTAGGCACATTAAAATACTTTCCACGGCGAGTGCAGGATTATACACCCTATTCCTGTCAAAAAATCATTTCATCCACTCCTGGTGTTGGAGATCATCATGGCTGCCCTTTTCGACATTTCAGGTCAGCTCACTAACTGGTTATTTGAGGGCATTAAATCCAGCATTCGAGTAGTAAAAATGGGATACTAGCCCCGTGTACTTTCCAAATAACAAGTTGGTTTTCAGTAAGAAACTAGCTCTAGTTAATGAAACAAAGCATTGCAACCTATGATTTCAGCTACTGAAATCCTAGTTTCACGACTGGTCATGTTAACCGTGCTTGGTTTTGATATATTTGTCCCATCTTGTTGCTTGTCTTGCAGCTTCTGCATTGTAGCATAATCGTTTTAATTGCATCGTCTCTACTGTCTCCAATTTGATTACTGGATTGCATACTATTATGGGTAAGAAATGAACACTAAGTGATATTGTACTACATTTTGATGGTTTGTAGAAAGGAGATTTGAGAAAATCCAGAAATATATGTCAAGAAAGAACGTTTAAATAATAAGGCATTACGTTTTGGGGGTTTTCAGTGCAAGATGATTCTAGGAAACCTTGAAAGATTGGGGAGAGGGATGGATACCCTTTTGTATGTTTTTATAATAATGGGCTATGCTTCCCGTGATTCTCTTGTGCTATTCGTTTTGTATTGAATTCCTGCTTACTGCAACATGGGACCTAGATGTTTGCTGACTATTATTATTGACACTGTGAATCCACTTCTGACAAAACAATAACATTACACATGTAATTCCCAATCAAGTGGGTATGAGCGGGGGAGGAATGTCGACAGACCTAACCTTTTATAAAAAAAATGATGTATCCCACCATTGAGGGCCCACACCGCTCCACCCCTAGAGCATTGTGTGAGAGGCAAATCGCGAGTCGCCCAACAGCCCCAACACATGATTTCGCATGTACGCTTAGCTGAACACTTAAGTTCCGCACTCGAGAATCCCTGGTACTTCGTATCCAGTAGGATTCGAACCGAGCCACTGAGCAAGACAGAATTACCCAGTCATGCCCTCTTGCCATTGAGCTACACCCCGGGGGGTGACCTAACCTTTATAATATATGCACAAAGTGGTTGTTTTCAGAAAGTTCTACGACTAGCACCCCCTATACCTCTACAAATAGAGGAACTCAAGTGACATTATGTCGTGGCATCATGTTCCCAAATCAAAGCCGGAAGGCGTGAGTGAGGGAATATCTAAAGACCCAATTCATTTTTTGTGCTCATTCCCTTGCTTCTTTCATTCAAAATTCAGAGCATTAGTAATGCACTTCATGTAAATCCATTTCTGACATTTTATGAAATTATTTAGTGAAAATGGACTCAATACTTTCAAATACTAGATCATAATGAGCTAATTGACTTGAGTGATTATATTGAACTGTTTTTCACATGAAGCCATATAGTATGCATTAAACTATGTCAAAAATTGAACTCTCGTACAAAAATTACGTAAATATATGTTGTAACTATATAACAAGGCCCTCCTTTCAAATGAATAACCATGGGTCAACATAATGTGATGATTTTCTGAAAATGATGGTTTACGTAATACCAAAACTAAGAACTAATAAGGTATCGCTGTATGGGTCGAACTACATATTGAACTCACATACAACATCAGATTTGAAACCACTGAATGGACATATTGTAATGATCATTGAACCCATTTACTACGAAGCATTGAAACACCACTAACTTATCATTTTCACGTGAAAGTGAGGAAAACCTGAGAGCCGCCCTTGGCAAAATGGGAGTTGGCAATCGTCCGATGGAGGATGTGATGGATAAAGTTCGGAATAGGCACTATCAGGTCAGAAAATTGCATTTTAGGTGTCCCCGACATTGTTCCAGGCACTTCAGTTTTTCTTCCGTTTTCTCTGTGGTATTATTTATGTTTGTGAATGTGATATGTACAGTTGGCTTGCACCTTGACATTTGAAGCTGTTCATGGCTCATCTTGTGACGCTGGCATTAATCATCCGAATCAATACTTCATTGACAGCCGAAAGATCCTTGAAAAGGTATTTCCCGTTAATGAAATTCCGTGACCTACGCAATGTCGTAATCCTCTAAGCAACTTAGTGCTGCTATGGAGAGCTTGCACTTTTGTTAAAATCTTTTTTGATGGGGATTCTGCAAAGGTTGGTTAAAACGTTAGCTCTGAGTAGTTCTAGCATATATTTTGATGTTGATCTCACCTTGTCCAGAATAATCATACGTTGCAATCTGCAACGAGTTATTTTGCCATTACAACAGGCAATGCTGTTTCCTTTATAAGTATGAGTCTTTTTGCCTGAACTCACTCATAACTGTGACACATTCTCTCTTTCCCTCTCTATCTACTCTTTACTGTTAGTCCTTTGGTAAATCTAGGACCTCTGGCATATTTTCAGTTATACCTTAGGCAGCTTTAATACGAGTAGTGATCAATTGAGGGATGAAATGAACCAAACTTTTGTATTGGCACATCATAAAATTACAAAGTTGCTTTTCTTCCCAGTAAAAACTAGAAAAACGGTGAAAATGGTAGATGTTTTATTTTGGGTAATTCCTACAAAGGATCGAACTAATGACCTACACTATACATAAATTTAGTTGTAAATGCTACACGGTTCTCGCCCTTTAGAAACTAATGATGGAACTAATGGCCTACACTGTACATAAATTCAGCTGTAAATGCTACACTGTCCTCACCCTTTAGAAACTTCGAAGGATTGAACTAATAGTCTACACTATATATAAATTCAGTTGTAAATGCTATATGGTTCTCACCCTTTAGAAGCTACTAGTTCACAACTTTAATGTTTCTTCCATTGAAAAATATTGGAGTTGACCAATATTTTAATGGATTTTGATCCACAAATATTTTGTGGGTATGTTACCGATTAAGGTGGGTCTAAGTGGGTTCGAATACTCTTAAGGAGTTTAATACACAAAAAGAATGATCAAAATCTATTGAGTAATGAATGAGAAATTGTCATTCAAAGTGGGGCATTTACAATGTCGAGAGTAATTTAATACTTTATCCCACATTTGAAATTGTAGAAACATGAAGTGAGTTTATATATTATATCGTGTGACTATGAGTCATAATAAAGTCTAAGGGAAAACTAAGATGAAATGCACTTCATTAATTTTCCAGCACGCGCCTGTTATAAGAACTTCCAAATTCT
>NMUG010001151.1:0-18792 GCA_002855965.1 Monotropa hypopitys
AAATGAGAAATAAGATGTTTCACCCGAATGTAAGTTACTCTTTGATGGAGCCTATAATCATAAAGGGACTGGAATTAGACCAATTTTGATTTCACCAAAAGGAACCCATTTACTAGCTGCAAACAATCTTATCTTCGGAGAAGAATCTATCATCACCAATAATATGGCAGTATATGAAGCATGCATTCTAGGGTTACGAATGACCCTCGAATATGAAATTATGGAGTTGGAGGTATATATAGATTAAAATTTGATTATACAACAGAGTAATGAAACATTCTAGACCAAAGATCCGAAGGTGACTCATTATCATAAAAAAGTCAAAGAGTTACGGGCAAAATTTAAACAAGTCAGTTTCATCCACATCCCTAGGACAAAAAATTCATTTGCAGATGTGCTAGCAACTCTTGATGTCGCTATTTATTTTTCGAATGAAGAAAAGATTCCGCCCATCCAAATCGAGCTCAGATACTCACCAGCTTATTGGGAACTCATCTCAGAAGAGAAGGATGATCAACCATGGTATGCTGACATAAAGAAGTTCATGCAATTTGGAGTATTCTCTAGTAGAGCTATTGAAAATGATCAATGAGCAATTAGAAGATTAGCAACCCAATTTTTTCTATATAGAGAGGTGCTATTCAAAAGGTCAATGCATGGTCCATTGCGATATATAGATGCTTCTATGGCAAATGAGTTAATGATAGAGGTGCATGAAGGGACCTACGGTCCACACATGAGCGGCCATTCTTTATCTTGAAAGATTTTTTGCATGGGGTACTACTAAATGATGATGGAATAAGACTGCAACAAATACGTAAAGGAGTGCTATAAATTCCAGATCCATGGAGATGTTTTACGAGCACCACCCAAAGAGCTTCAAGTAATAGTGTCGCCTTGGCCTTTCTCTACCTGTGGCATTGATGTTATTGGTGTAATTCATCCAAAATCTTCTAATGGCCATCAATTTAAATTGGTAACCATACATTATTTCACCAAATGGGTAGAGGCTGCCAGTTTTGCACACGTAACAGAAAGGGTGATCACCCGATTCATCAGAACTAACATCATGTGTTGTTATGGTTCACCTAAAACTTTGGTGACTGACAATGCCAAAAATCTTAATAGCTCTTTAATGAATAGGTTATGCTTCCAATTATAGACCAATCATTAGAATTTGACTATCTATCGACCTCAGATGAATGGAGCAGTTGAGTCAACAAACAAAAACATTAAGTGCATCATCCGCAAAATGACAGAAACCCATCGTGATTGGCACGAGAAGTTGCCGTATGCTCTTATGGCATATCAAACATCCACCCGAACTTTAACTAGGGCAATACCATTTTCACTGGTATATGATTATGAAGCAGTTCTTCCCCTAAAAATTTAAATTCCCTCCTTACATGTCATGATGGAAATAGTACTGGATGATCCTGAATGGATAAAAGCTCATAATGATCAATTATGTCTTTTGGATGAAAAATGAATGCCAACTATTTATCACTCCCAATCTTATTCCAAAAGTTTCAATAAACATGTGTGCCCGATAATTTTCAAAAAGGAGATCCAGTTCTAAAGAGGATTTTACATGTACAAGAGGAGGCAAAGAAGAAATTTGCCCCTAATTATCAAGGCCTATTTATTGTTTCAAAAGTGTTATCTGGCGGTGCAGTGATCTTGTCGGAAATGGACGGTCACGAATTTTCACTACCACTCAATGCAGATGTCTCAAGCGCTACTATGTCTGATTAGTAGTGTCATGCCCTGGATTTTCAAACAATTTTGTTTTTGAAATAATGATAAAATAGTAAACAAGGGATAAAGTATTTGTCATCTAGATACAAATCAGGTGAGATAACCATTACATGACAACATGATACAATAAAGAGATATACAAGAGGTACAAAGATATAAGAAGTGCAGAAGTGAACTAAATACAATGGCTAACTACAACTGATACAACATTACTGGAAAATAAATATAAGGGACAATAGGAGTGGCAAAGCTCCCGAGGAAATCCATCAACTAACCAGAAACTCCAATCAACAAGTCTCCTATCCCTGCAATACAGAACACTGGGGCAAAGGGGAAGAGGGTATGAGCTATCCACATGCTCAGTAAGAAAACTCCTGACTACTAACAAGCATGCATATGTTGGGTGGGTGTCCAAGTGTCTACGGACAGAAAAAGGACCCAAGGTAAGTAGTATGCAAACATGACCTCAAGGTAAAGCAGAATCAAGTGTGAAACTGGAAACAAATATGAACTCAAGTCCCCAAAATCACATGAATACAATACGAAAGTCTCCAAGACCTAATCGAAATGGACTACAACTCAAATACAAGTTTGACCTTCAAAACTAGGCTAGGACAAACCCAAAGACCCACTAGAGGGACCCAAGCACTACACCACCAAGACATCACTTACTAGCCCATCTCAAATTCTCTTCCAACCTTAGACATCGTTAATGATTTGGTAAACATATATCTTTGAGATATTTGAATGATTGAGGTAAGATTTCTAATTCTCTCAACCTTGACAAAACAAGAGAGTCAATGAATCCACCTTCAAAAATAAGGTATAACCAATTATTTATTATTATTATTATTATTGTACAACATATTCCCACCTTAATGAAACAAGAGGGTCATGTCTCAACCTTGGTGAAACAAGGGAGTAGTAAACTTTGTTATTAATAACCGTGATCCAATAGACCTAGGTCGGAACAGTGGTAGAAGCCTGCCAGCTAACTACCCGTACACCACAGAGTTTCCCGACTCATCGGGAGGGCTCCAGTCGACCCCCATTGCATAATATTGTGGATGCATATCCATCCAAAGAACAAAATTCCCGAATACACCAAAATATATATTCAACCCAAATCCATAGATCAACAAGTTAATTCAATTACCACTTTTATTATTTTGGATAAAAATGATAGATTCAAGGTTGAATATGAGTAACCCTTGTAGGACACAACCTCCATATTTGACATTTATTGGATATATTGCATCAATTTATTTCTTTCTTCAAATAGCAGCTCAACCTTGACAAGATCAAGGTAGAAAATTAAATATTTTATTTTGTATTCAATTAAGTGTTTCCACCTTCAACACTCAACCTTGACGAGATCAAGGGAGTAAGTCATCAAGTTCAACACCTTACACCTTGACAAAATAAGGGAGGTCCAAGTCAATCCCAAAAAAGTTCAAGGATTTTCACAAACCAACATGATTATAGACTCTCAATCAATTCATGACACCAAGAGATTCAAAGGGATCCCATGATCATTCCAATATCACAATTCAACTCCAATGCACCTAGGGATACGTACACAATCTAGATCAACTTAGGACCCAATTTGGGAATGCTATCGAACATGAACGGTCCACATGCTACCGAGATCACCTAGAACCTCAAACGGCATCAATGCAACTCATGGCTATTGATAATCAAGCCTATGACTGAATTGGGAATCTTATCAAACATACGATGGCCATTGAATTCCAAGGCCACCCAAGGACACCATAATTTCTCCAACATTCCTACAACCTTAATATCAATCTCCAAAACTCATTCTAGCATTTTGTCAAACACAAGCACAAGACTAGGATTCTTCCATCACCAAATTAATACTATACAACCCCATGCCAACAAAGCTCTAGGAAAGTCAATAAAAAAATGCACAAGAGGGAAACAAAACTCGCACACACACACACACATATATATATATATATATGATAGGAGAGAGAGATTTATCCACCAAGAAAACCCAATATCAAAATCCCTAGATGAGGGATTCTTCACAATACCACAAATGGGATACACCAATATGAATCTCTTGACATCCTCTCCAAGGTTTGTGAAGAAGATGATCTTCAAAACCCAAAGAATCTCCAAGGACCTTAGAGAGAAGAAAGAGAATGGGAGAGAGAAAGAGATTTCGGATGGAGAGAGGGAGTGGGGAGGCTGAAAATGGGTTCTGGGAACCCTGTTACATGAAAAAATGCATATATACTCTCCCAAAAATTACCAAAATGCCCTTGAATTAGTCTGCTAGAAATTCATCCCGAGAGACCCATAACCGGTTACACGGGTGTTGGAAACTGGTTACGGAGGCATGGCAACCGGTAACGGGTGCACGGAAATCAGTTACGGAGGCCTCTAGTCCCCCCCTCTTCCCTTAAGGTTAAAGCATGGAAACCGGTTGCGGAGGAGATGAAAAACCGGTTGTAAAAGGGTGGAAACCGGTTATGGAGGGAAGGGAAACCGATTACGGATACCTCTGATTGACACTTCAAAACTGATGGAAGTATTTTGGACATAACATCTTCATTCGAACTCCGATTGAGACGATTCAAATTGCGTTGTTTCCAGAATGGAATTCTCTACAACTTTGATGAAGTATATATATTGATTTATAGAATAATTGGGGGTCATAATGGTCCTAGAAAGCCCTCAACACCTTGCCAGAACAACCCAAAATCACACTAACTCAATACCGGAGACTCTCATCACTCCAAACCACTAAATTAATATTGATTAAACCCCACCCTTAATCTATTACCATGAAACTCACTTTACATAAATAAATCTATTATTTTCATTGTTTATAAAAACATATTCTCATTTTTATGTTTAAATTCTAGGTCGTTGCATCTCATACCCCTTAAAAAAATTTTGTCCTCGAAATTGCATAGGATAGAGGCAAAATAACACGAGACCAAGGAAAAAAGTACAACCAAAATGGGCGCTGACGGACGAGAATACTATGTCGCACCAGTACACCACGTATTTACAGGCACTCATAATATAATGCACGCACATGCTCCACAATGCTCACACATACATATAACACAACACACACACGTATCCTATTGCGATAACCGTATGACATTGGTGATTTGTTTTGAGATGCTCGGTCGGTAGCTCTTCTCAAACCAATTCATACACGTCAAACATATATCACATAGTCAAGGAGAGATACTCACCCACACCAAGATGCAAATGTGCTAGCCCAATAACATGGCATAGCATCATACTCACACCGAATCTAAATACCAACATGCATTCGTACCCAATTTTCTGCAGTAACTGTATGCGTAGCTTCTCAGGTCCAAGAGTTTCTTGCCGATGATTAACGAGGCATCCAACACGAGGAAATGCGACCGAAGGCACTACAAGGGGAATCAAAATTCCCTACCATACCAGAATCTAACAAAGAGAATTAGTGGATCCACCACTATCGTTCAAGATATGATTGCAAGAAATGGTCAACCAAGAAGAAACAAGGGAACTACTAGCATGATCAAATCAACCAACATCAAATAAAAGGGTATGAGGCCATAATAAGTCATTCATTTAGGAACTCGAAGTACAATAGCAAGACACTTGGAAAACCCCCTAATTCCAACAAAAGTCAAAAGATACAACCAAAGGATTACAAATTTCATAATACAATTTGAATAGAACACAAGGAAGAGATCAAGCTTAAAAGGAATCACAATCTTACCTGGGGAGATTACAATCAAGAATGAGACCAAATCAGAGACCCAGTCCTCTACAAGCATTAGCTTTACTAGGACAATCTCTTGCCACGTGACCAACTTCTCCACATGAGAAACAAGTTGCCGATGGTGGAAGTGGCCTGGTGCACTGGGCACGAAAATGACCTGACTGGTGACATTTGTGGCATACGATTTGAGATTTCAAGACAACTCTCAGCTTGCGAGATGAGGAAGAAGAAGAACCCCCCCTGATGTTTGCACGAAGATTTCGACTAGTCTTGGCCTCGCTTCTTTCCAGGACTTCTAGATGCAAAGGAATTCATACCAGCAAGGTGCTAATGTGTCTCTTACACATGCACTATATTCGCTTTGTCAAGACAGAATTCAACAGCTTTAGCACTCTCCAACAATGCGGCAAAATTCTGGATCCATTGGCCCACAACAAATTGTCAAATCGAACAATGCAAACCCTTCTCAAACATTCGACACTTGCAATCCTCCAAACTAACCCTCTCGGGTGTGAAATGAGACAATGCTTGAAACTTCGAAGCATACTGGGAGACAACCATGTCATCTTGAATCATACACTCGAACTGCAATCTCAACTTATCATGAAAAGAATCAAGAAGGTACTTTTCATCAAAAATAGCCTAAAACTACTCCCAAGACAAACTCTCTGAGGGGAGTATACTCGGCAATCAACCACTCTTCATCACTGAACTCCACCATTCATTGGATTATCAAACAAATTGATATATTGCAAGAGACACTCTCATAGGACCCTCAACTATACCTAAAGCATCAAGGATTTTGCAAATACTTGTGAGCCAATGATTGGCTTCTATAGGATCACCTTCACCATTGAGTTGGGGAGGGTTCATGCGAAGGAACTCCTTCAACGCACTCAAGGCACGACTCATCTCCCAATTCTATGCACACCTGTCTCATGATCGACCTCTGCACGACTAGCATCCATCTAGCTACCTCGCAAAGAGAACACTAGATTCATTAAAAAATAAACACACAAATAAATACGCAAAGAATGAATGACTCTCATAGGGCAACTGAGCCCCCAAATGGGCAATGAGCCCAAAATGAATGCAACACAAGACTACAAGAGGGAAAAGCACTTTACAAATCGCACTTTAACCCACGAACTAGCAAGCAACGATCTCAAGAAGTCTAAACAAACCCAACACCATCACAAGCCACACGACCTTATATGGGAAAATCTACCAATAGGTCATACCCCGTAAAAGAAAGCATCAAAATCTCGGCAACACCTCAAAATTATTCATAGGATCAAAGGACATTAAAACTTAATTGGGCCAATGTGCCTAAATTCTAATAACCACATCTGAATCCATATCCTAAGGATGGAGAAAACAACCCACCTTCCTAGACTAGAAGGGTTCCAAGGGGACATACCCAACACCAACTGTGACCAAGGTCGCGAGAGACCTAACACAATATGTCATCAAGCCAAGGTTCCAACTCCTAAGTAGTAGGGCAAGGAATAACCACAACAAGTATCCTGAATACCTCTAGGGATTTCTACCACACTACTAGCCACAAACCCAACTCTATCGACACAGCGAAGCCTAATGCTAGACAAGAACAACAGAATATGCATCATGAATGCAAGGAATAAAAATAATAAAGAGGCACAATCGTTACAAGGCAACCGAGTGGCCACACGGGAACAATACTCAACTTTAAATGGATTGGAGAAACTCAACATCCATGGAAGGAGTTAGAATATACAGGATACCTCCCAAAACACAATGCCATGATGCAAGGGTGCACGACATGCACATAAACATGACTACAATCTAATGCAATGACCATGAGAAACCCATAGAGACTAGATGTCTCTCCACGGTTCCAAGGTATATAAAAGAGGTACAAAGATATGAGAAGTGCGGAAGTGAACTAAATACAATGGTTCAATACAACTGATATAACAGTATTGGCAAATAAAATACAAGGGGAAATAAGAGTGGCAAAGCTCCCGAGAAAATCCAGCAGCTGACCAGAAACTCCAATCAACAAGCCTCCTATCCCTGTAATATAGAACACTGGGGGAAAGTGGAAGGGGGTCTGAGCTATCCACACGCTCAGTAGGAAAACCCCTGACTACAAACAAGCATGTATATGGTGTGTGTGTGTGTGTGTGTTCAAGTGTCCACAGACAGAAAAAGGACCCAAGGTAAGTAGTATGCAAACATGACCTCAAGGTAAAGTAGACTCAAGTGTGAAACTAGAAACAAATATGAACTCAAGTCCCCAAAGTCACATGAATGCAATATGAAAGTCGCCAAGACCTAATCGAAATAGACTATAACTTAAACACAAGCTTGACCTTCAAAACTAGGCTAGGACAAACCCAAAGACCCACTAGAGGGACGCAAGCACTACGCCACCAAGATGTCACTCACTAGCCCATCTTAAATTCTCTTCCAACCTTAGACATCGTTATAGATTTGGTTCACATATATCTTTGAGATATTTGAATGATTGGGGTAAGATTTCCAATTCTCTCAACCTTGATGAAACAAGGGAGTCAATGAATCCACCTTGATGAAATAAGGGATAACTAATTATTTTTCATTATTATTATTGTATTGCATATTACCACCTTGATGAAACAAAAAGGTCACGTCTCAACCTTGGCAAACTAAGGGAATAGTAAATTTTATTTTTAATAATTGTGATCCAATAGACCTACGTCGGAACCGCGGTAGAAGCCTGCCAGCTAACTATCCATACACCTCAGAGATGCCCAACTCATCGGGAGGGCTCCAGTCGGCCCCTATTGCACAATGCATATCCATCCAAAGAACAAAATTCCCGAATACACCAAAATATATATTCAACCCAAATCCATAGATCAACAAGTTAATTCAATTACCACTTTTATTATTTTGGATCAAAATGATAGATTCAAGGTTGAATATGAGTAACCCTTGTAGGACACAACCTCCATATTTGACATTTATTGGATATATTGCATCAATTTCTTTCTTTCTTCAAATAGTAGCTCAACCTTGACAAGATCAAGATAGAAAATTAAATATTTTATTTTGTATTCAATTAAGTGTTTCCACCTTCAACACTCAACCTTGACGAGATCAAGGGAGTAAGTCATCAAGTTCAACACCTTCCACCTTGACGAAACAAGAGAGGTCCAAGTCAATCCCAACAAAGTTCAAGGACTTCCACAAACCAACATGATTATAGACAATATGACTCTCAATCAATTCATGACACCACGAGATTAGGGATTCCATGATCATTCCAATATCACAATTCAACTCCAATGCACTTAGGGATACTGTACACAACCTAGATCAAATTAAGACCCAATTTGGGAATGCTATCGAACATGAACGGTCCATCTGCTACCGAGATCACCTAGAACCTCAAACGACATCAATGCAACTCATGGATATTGATAATAAAGCATATGACCCACTTGGGAATTTTATCAAACATACGATGGCCATTGAATTCCAAGGCCATCCAAGGACACCACAATTTCTCCAACATTCCTACAACCTCAATATCAATCTCTGAAACCCATTCTAGAATTTTGTCAAACACTTGGCCTTCATAAGTTTGAAGGCCAAGGATACCACCTTCTAAACCCCATACAATCACAAGACTAGGGTTCTTCCATCACCAAATCAATTCTATACAACCCAATTCCAACAAAGCTCTAGGAAAGTCTAGAGAAAAAATGGACAAGAGGGAAACACAACTCGCACACATACATACATGATAGGAGAGAGATTTACCCACCAAGAACACCCAATCTCGAAATCCCTAGGTGAGGAATTCTTCACACCACCACGAATGGGTTACACCAATACGAAGCTCTTGACATTCTCTCCAAGGTTTGTGAAGAAGATGATCTTTAAAACCCAAAGAATCTCCAAGGACCTTAGAGAGAAGGGAGAGAATGGGAGAGTTAGAGAGATTTCGGATGGAGAGAGGGAGTGGGGAGGTTGAAAATGGGTTTTGGGAACCCTATTACAAAAACATGCATATATACTCTCCCAAAAATGACCAAAAATCCCTTAAATTAGTCTGCCAGAAATTCATCCTGAGAGACCCGTAACCGGTTTTGGGGGTGGTGGAAACTAATTACGGAGGCATGGCAACCAGTTACGAGTGCACGAAAATCGGTTACGGAGGCCTTTGCTTCCCCCTCTTACCTTAAGGTTAAAGCATGGAAACCGGTTGCAGAGGAGATACGAAACCAGTTACGGAGGGAAGGGAAACCGGTTACGGATACCTCTGATTGACACTTCAAAACTGATGGAAGTATTTGGGATATAACTTCTTCTTCCAAAATCCGATTGAGACGATTCAAATTGCGTTGTTTCTAGAATTGAATTCTCTACAACTTTGGTGAAATATAGATATTGATTTACAGAATATTTCAGGGTCATAATGGGCCTAGAAAGCCCTCGGTACCTTGCCGAAACAATCCAAAATCACACCAACTCAGTACCGCAGACTCTCATCACTCCAAACAACTAAATTAATATTGATTAAACCCCACCCTTAATCTATTACTACAAAAACTCACTTTTTATGAATAAATCTATTATTTTCATTGTTTATAAAAATATATTCTCATTTAAATTATGTTTTAAATTCCAGGTTGTTATAGATAGTAGCTTTTAAAAAATGTAGTGATCACGATTTAGCTTTAGTAAAGACATTTTATTTTTATCATTTTCCAATGAAATTTAAGCAAAAGTACTTCCAATTATTTGTCTACCTCAAAATACCTTCTATTCTCTCATAAAAGCGGTCCAAAAATAAAAAATAAATTATCACCAATATATATATATGGTGCTCATAATGGCCGCTATCCCCTTTCATACAAAAGAAAAAGGAATATTCAAAAAAATCATATCTTTCTTTCTAGCCTCCCTCAATTTCTATTCTTCAAGAAGTGCTAAATGCTCAAAATTATTGGAATCAGATAAAGAAGAATTTGTTTTGCTAAGGCTAAAACACAATCACGTCAAAAAAAATCCGGTATAGTCAAAACCTAAAAAAGGGCTACACTAAAAATAAAAAAATCTAGCATGGTCAAAACCCGAAAGGGGGCCATGACAAAAAAATCTGATTTAGTCAAAACTTAAAAAGGGGCTACAACAAAAATGGAAAAACCCTGCATGGTCAAAACCCAAAAGGGGATCATGGAAACAAAAAACAGGGAAACAAAAATTCAGTGTAGTTAAAACCTAAAAATGGGCTATAAAAAATAAAAAAAACTAGTGTGGTCAAAACTAGAAAGGGGTCCATGGCAAAAAAAGGGAAATAAAAATCTGGTGTGGTCAAAACTCGAAAGAGGGCCATAGCAAAATTAGAAATGAAATAAAAGCATCTGGCATAGTAAAAATCACTATGGAAAATGGATAAAAATATAATAATGAGAGTATGAGCCGAAATAAGAAGAAGGAAGAATGAAATGGAAAAATTCGAAGAAAAGAAAGAAAAGCAGTAAGTGGATGCAAGGCGGATAGGAAACAAGAATGAATATTGATTGGAGCTAATTTTAGGCGATTGGAAAGAAGTTTTTTATATGGTCAAAGTCTGAGCTGATAAGGGGTCTGTTAATCTTGTATTGAGAATGTAAGGTCGGTTGGAAAGAAAATATGAGCAAAGGTTTCCACCCTCCAGTCAATAAGTGAGGCCTTTTTTATAAGTATATTTATTTATTGATTGTAATAAATTTGTTTTTATGTGTGTTTGTTTATTACTTTCTTCTCAGCAGAGGAATTTAAATATTTGTGAATATAATATTACTTACTTGATGATTATGCAAAAGTTGGAAAGTTGTTCACACAGAAAATCACAAGCACTAATATTTCAATAGATAAAAAAGAACAACAACACAATGCGAACAGAAATGCAAGTAAAGCAAAATAAACTCAATGAGGCCCCCTCCTTTGAGAAAAATCATTCAGCAAGCGTAACAAAGCCTGACAAATCTCTCGGTAATGGTCAATCATCATATCAATGCGTGGAATCCCAGACCTATCTGCATCTGACATTCTATGCAACGTACCAAGGAGTGTGTGGTAGCCGGACCTTAGCTCTAAGGGGTCGGATCCGGCACAGTCCCGGACCCCGCTCTGGACCTCTCATATCTGTTGGTATCGCTGGTCTCACGGCCCTTTGCTAGGCCCCAATACCGTCCGACAACCCCCATCTGCAAATCGCTCTGGCAATATGGGAAGGCCAAACAAAGTTGCCTCCTCCGGCTACTACACCGGTCAGTAGAGCGTCGTTCACCAGTCTTGTGACATAACATCGCTCGCAGCCGACCGGCTCATAGCAGAAGGAGCATCCCTCCGGCCCAACCCCTGGCACTGAGCACCAAGCCCGTCTTCTTTCTAGATCTCCCATCCGTAAGGTTAACCCGACCCACCAATTGCACCAGCCCACACTAGCCCGTCACGTGCACCACTCGGGCCTAACACTGCACGAGGGAGCCTATAACGTGTGGCCCATATACCAGTTTAAACCCTAAAGAGCATCCATCCCTATAAGTACCCCCTGATGGTACTGTTCGTGGGGATCTGCTCCCCGATAGCCTAATGTCCGGCCTCACTTTACTTTTTGTCTTATTTCTCGAAAAGAGACTAACTTAAGCTTCGGAGGCCCCGTCGGTCATAACCGATCGGCGGACACTAACCTTTGTTTTGTAGAAGCCCAGCAGGTGGATCCCCCTTTTCTGTCTTTACAGGGACCCGCATTGGCCGTCGGCCTCGACAGCGATCGCCCCGATCCGGACCACTATCGTCGATCCGATATTTGAAGGTCCGGTCATCCGGAAGGGAAATCCTGAAGTTTCAGCCACCACAATTGGCATTCATGGTGGAACCTTGATCCAAGCCTTCGGTGGTATTCCTAGCTTCTCTTGGCTTTCCTGACCTATAGGGACTGAACACCTTAACTTAATAGTCAACACCGATCTCTCTGCGTTTCCTCCTCCTCCTCTTCCGGTAGCTGTCCCTCACCAATCTGTGGGAATAATCGATCCGGCTGTTGGCCTCACCTTAGCCGGACCCAGATCAAATGTAACCGTCATCATGGATAGAATGATGAGAGAGAAAAATGTAGAGATAGCCCTACTGAAGGAGCAAGTTGCCAAGCTTAGCCCCCAACCCCCCGAGCAACATTCGCTACATCAAAGTCTGGAGAAAGAAGCTGTCATAGACTAGGGAAGGAGAAGGTTGGGGCTGATCCTCCTCGCCAGTCGGATAAGGAACATCTGTAAGATTTTGAGCTACAGGGAATTGGTGAAACCACTCTGAGTGCCCGGAGCCTGGCCGCATCGGATGGAACGCTATATGTATACGACCATGGAATCTTCGTTCCCGTCAGGCCGAAAAAACATGACAGAGTCCCTCAGAGCCCGGAGAGAGATCATCGGCGTAGGCATATGCATAACACTTCCCTCGCACCTCGTAGAGATGATAGAGTCGAGCGCCGCTGGCATAGAAGGAGCCGGACCTCGGTAGCTCCTCTGACTAATACCCACCGAGAAGTGGATCCAAGGCTTGGGCAGCTCAGCGCCACCCCCTATTCAAGGACGATTGAGTCGGAGATTATTCCAGCCAGATTCCACCTGCCCAAATTTGCCAGGAACGAGCCCAAAACTGATACTCATCTTATCTACTTTCGGTAGGTAATGTCCATTTATACCACCGACGAGGCCGTCATATGCAAGGTCTTCCCTACGAGCCTGGGAACTCAGGGCTCCCTATGGTTTAACAAGCTTCCTAGAAGATCCATCTGGAGTTTTAGGGATCTTGAACGGGCATTTTTGTCCCACTTTGTGACAAGCACCACTTAGAAGAAGGATGTCAGCACCCTAATCAGCCTCCGGAAGCGACATGGAGAGTCTCTACGGCAATATGACGACCGCTATTGGGAATTGTATAACGAGATTTAGGATTGCGACTAGAGCATTGCGGCCACCTCCTTCAAAATGGGGCTCGAGACCGATAGCCTTATCTTCCGGGAGCTCATGATCCACCCTCCGGATGATATGGAGGATCTCATACAAAAGATGGATAAGTATTGTCAACTCGAAGATCTTCTGGCCAATCGCATATCCCTCCGATCATCCGGCCAACTGAATCAGCCTCCGGGCCCAACTCCCTGCCGGCAGATAAACGTAGTAAAGGCGGGTGAAATTTGAGCACCAAGACCGGAGGACTACGTAGCCTAAGTAACTGTTTTCTCAGAACCTCATACATGGTCCTCAAGCACATCAAGGACATGCCGTTTCATCGGCATCCAGATCAGAAAATGGGAACGGAGGCCAATTATGTCGGACACACATTCTGTACCTATCATAGGAAAAAAGGGCATTACACCAACTCCTGCCAGCTATTCAAGGCTTATATGGAGCTTCTGGTCCGACAGGGTCATCTCGATCGATGGGTCGACACGATGAAGACTCAGGAACTAGTCAGGCAAGCAAGGCCACCCGTCACAGTAGAGGAGAATGTTCCACTTATCCCATAGGTGACAGAACGAGTCCCCAAACACCTGTAAATGGGCACTTTCTCTTTATTTTTCTATCGAATGAAAACTCTTTTACTGCATTAAACGTTTATTTTGGCCAACAAACAGTAACAGGTCTTGCAACACTCGTTCCCTCCCACAAAAGGGGGAACCATATGAGGCAAGCTAGCTCTGGTATAAAGGGCATTATCCTCCGAATATACAACAAAGGTCTGGTCACTCCGGTAGGCGTGGCTTCGGCAGCCGCAATTTCAGGCTTTGATTATAACCTGCTGTCCACCACCACATGAGCCCAGCACCTCATCCCTCATTACGGGACCAAATAGCAAGGGTCCGGTCACTCCGGTAGGCGTGGCTCTGACAAGCACAACTTTGGGCTTTAATTATAACCTGCCGTCCACTACCGCATGAGCCCGGCACCCCATCCCTCATTATGGGATCACTCATCAAAGGTCTGGTCACTCCGGTAGGCATGGCTCTGGTAGGCGCAACTTTGGGCTTTGGTTATAACATGGCGTCCATCACCGCATGAGCCCGGCACCACATCCCTCATTACGGGATCACTCAGCAAAGGTCTGGTCACTCCGGTAGATGTGGCTCCGGCAGGCACAACTTTGGGCTTTGATTATAACATGCTGTCAACCACCGCATGAGCCCAGCACCTCATCCCTCATTACAGGACCAAATAGCAAGGGTCCGGTCACTCCAGTAGGCATGGATCCGGCAGGCGCAACTTTGGGCTTTGATTATAACCTACCATCCACCACTGCATGAGCCCGACACCCCATCCCTCATTACGGGATCACTCAGCAAAGTTCTGGTCACTCCGGTAAGCATGGCTCTGGCAGGCACAGCTTCGGGCTTTGATTATAACCTGTCGTCCACCACTGCATGAGCCCAGCACCTCATCCCTCATTACGGGACCAAACAGCAAAAATCTGATCACTCCAGTAGGTGTGGCTCTGGCAGGCGCAGCTTCGGGCTTTGATTATAACCTGTCGTCCACCACCGCATGAGCCCGACACCCCATCCTTCATTACGGGATCACACGGTAAAAGTCCAGTGTCTTCTGGTAGAGGCTCGACATTTCTATCCATTCTAAGGGATTTCCAACTACAATACTATTGTCGGCAGGGCAATTAGGACGGCCGACGAATTGCCGAACCTTAAATCGGCAACAGAGCCATCTTAGCGATCTATTATTATTATCGGTTGTTAACCGGATCTCCATTATCGACGGAGCTACATTTTAAATAAAATCTAATCTATTCCCCTCCGGGGCTCCATCGAAGGGCTCATCAGCCGGACTATAATTATCAGAAGGCTCCTCTCTTTTACGAGGATTCCATAATCTCTCTTCAGATCTATTTCTAAGTTATTATCCGACACACCCACCGACAGAAAGAGGTAACACATAAATAAGAGTTTTTACATAAATGTTATATTACAACAATTGCACAGGTGGAAACATAAAAGAGGCAGAAAAATCACACTACAATTGTTCCGGAAGAGGAACCTCTGGCACATCAACAGTAGTAATCTCCGGTGAATCGGCAGGAGGATCCCTGTCCGGGAGCTCTAGTGGAGGAACCGTTCATTGCGGCATGACCATATTGGCCCGGAAGGGCGAATCTGTAGGTATTCCAGCCATATCCAATGCCGTCTGCCAAGCTTCGTGATAGGCCAAGTTATAGCCTCTCTTGAAGCCAACTTCATGAGCTTCAGGGTAGATTTTTTGTATCTCCCGACGGTAATCTTCTCGGGCATCATAAAGACCCTCAACATAGGCTTTCCTATCAGCTTCGGCCACAGCCTTTTTGAGCCTCTCATCAAAATCTCTGGCCTGTTGTCGGCTATCTCTGGCACCATCAATCATCTCCTTCAGTTCGGCCTATTCTACCACTACTTTCTCAACTTCCTGGAGAAGGAAATTTTTCTGGGCCTCCACTTCCGCAAGACTGGCTAGAAGTGCATGCGATTTAACATCCATTCTCCATGCTCCCCAGAGGCATGACTGAGTACATTTATACAGGCCGACAAAGCTTTGGCAAGCCTTCAAAAACCAAGAACAATCATCAGCAAAGTTCAAAAACAAAAACCAACCAGAAAAGAGATGGGGCGTTACCTTAATGAGACATGTCCCAGCATGATCATAGATTTGTTCCACACCGGCTGGTAAAGCTCTCATGTCAGCTGGCAGTTGTAGTGTACGAAGGAGGGGATACGCAACCTATGAATCGGCATTCACACTGTCCGTCTATCGCATCGGAAAATTTTTCCGTCCTTCCCTCGTCTCCCATCTGGTGGGAGTTGTTTTCCGGGATGGAAGAATTTATGCTGTTGGGTTTTATTTGAAAATATAGGGGTTTGTTTGAAAATGGGTGATGGTCTGAGTATGCCAATTTCGAATTTTCGGAGTCGCCACTCGGTATCGAGTTTTTGTGTGCCAAGTCACTGGAAGTTTTATTGTAAAAAGATGTCACTTTATTTAAGAAAAATGTCTTTTTATTTGGGAAAGGTGTTTGCAAAACCAGAAATTCGAGTTCGGGGATTTAATTACGAATGGGGAAGGTATTAGGCATCCCACTTGCCCTTTCGGTACTTCTTTTTCAAAAGTAAACCTCTTTAGATCCGAAATCAATTGTTTTCTTGGCTAAGAGAAATATGAAATTATTACTGATTGATGTATGAAATGAAAGACTCTTGGATATAGTTGTTGACGGGCGGATTTCGGCCCGGTTTTCATGAGAAAGAATTATTTTTGAACCGGACAGAACTTCGACGAAAAATGATTTTCTACAGTCGGGCAGAATTCCGACTGTGTTTGAAAATGACTTTGTTTTGTTAATTTTATTTTATTTACGTCGGATAGACCTTCGACTGTGTTTTTGAAAACAAAATTTCATTTTGAGCTAGACAGAACTTCGGCTGCGTTTTTTAAAACAATATTTTATTTTGAGCCGGACAGAACTTCGGCTATATTTTAAAAAACATTTTCTGTAGTTTGACTGGATTCCAACTAGAAAGAGTCATTTTTATTTTTAGGCAATCAGATGGATCTTCGACTGTGCCTTGGAAATGATTTGGATTTTAGTCGGACAGAACTTCGGCTAAATCTTCGAAAAGTATTTTTTCTACGGTCGGGCAGAATTCCGACCGTGTTTGGGAGAACGTTTTTATTTAGTCGGACAGAGCTTCGACTAAATTTCCGATAGGAATGTTTTGAAATAGGTCGGACAGGACTTCGACCGTTTTCTAAAAAGATAGGATATTTTTGGTTTAGAAAATTTCAAATCGAGTGAATCGGCATGACCCGAGTCACAAGGCATTCTAGTGATCCGAGTCTGACAACTACTGCAAGCATTCACTTCAGAGTACGGATCGAGGAATTTGGTTTTGCTTTTAAAGTGTTTATGTATTTTTTAGTCGGACAGAACTTCGCCTGTGAAAAATGTTTTGTGAAAAAATTATCGAAAAATGTTTTGACCGGGCTTTGGAAGAAGGATTTATTATCACCAATCGGACAGAGCTTCGACTGAGTTTACAAAAAATGGGGGAAGGGATTTATTTTCCTTAAGTGTGAAAAAATCCTTTTGGGAAGGTATCGTATATATAAACCGAGCTGGATATATTCCGAGCTAGACGGCAAGTATTTTCGGGGCAAAGACGTTTTTATGTTCTTCTCGTACGCAACAGCGGAGCCAGCATAGCCAAGCATGTGCCGAATTCTAACGAGGAGAAAGACATAAAGTAACGAATTCTTTAGCAGATATTTGTTCGAAAGCGTAAAAGACAAGTATATAAAAAAATGCGGCAAATCGATTAACTGTATCTGTATAAATCGGGGAGACGACTTCTATAGATAGCTTCTTTAAAACATAGTAGGGTATAGTATCGGATGTGGCCGAGTGACTGATACCGAACTATGAATTAGAAGACTATCAAGAGTCTCCCGAGAGTAAGAGGCAAATTAATTTACCGGAATAAAAATAAGCTCGGAATACTTCAAGAACGAGACTTGTTCTTGGTTGGATTTGGGATTTTCAGAAATTCGATTGGTGTTTGAGTAGTTTTAGGAAACTATCAAGAGAAAAATGGCCGGAGGCTTTGGTGTTTGAATGTGGTTTGAGTGTGGAATGAGGTTCTAGGGTCTGGATTATTATTGTGGAGGTTTCCTAATATAATGAACTATGTCGCAACTATAGTTGCGACATATACGAAATTTGGGCCAACTGCGTGGCTCGCGGGCCATGTGTGGGGGAGATATTTTTGGAAGCTTCCTAAAGCCTACTGAGCTTATCTTCGACCGAAAATTAATTTAAAAATAAAAGAAAATATATTTAAAATTGAAAAAGTATCCCGGAGTTCTGATCTTGGTACGAAGCTTCTGTTTACGCTTAGCCGTCCCCTCGGAGAACTCTGACTTTGACATTTTAAATTTGATATTCGTGATCGCTGGGTTGGATCACGAATTTAGCAAATATCTCGGGCTTGATTCAGACATTTCCCGGAAAAATTCTGAAATCCGGCTCTGACGCTTTAAACAAAGTGAGAAGCGGTTGGTACACCTCTTGGGCTGCTCAACTCCGAGAAAATCTGTTCCGCAGGATATGTCAGACTTTGAAGATAAGGTCCGTGCAAAATATGTTCGCTGATTTCCGAGGCCGGCTGACCGCTGCAGGGAAAACTGAACGAATTGACGTTTATCCTGAACTGAATTCCG
>NMUG010001152.1:0-18786 GCA_002855965.1 Monotropa hypopitys
GAATGTAATCCTATTTTATAATCGTTAATTCGGGTTGCAGATTGTTCTAGGAGTTTCTGAACTGATTATATGTTGTAATTGAGAGAAAATCCCTGAAATCGAGGAGAAACTGTTGAAGAAATCCAGAGGAAATCAAACCCGATTACAGTCAGAAATTTTCAGTCAATTTGGAGGGGAAACGATCATATAATAAAATTGTTTTTAAAAACAATTATGGGGTTATGTTTGTTAGTGTTTTAGGTAGTTACATACAAAAAATTACGTTTTTTGGATGAGTAGATTGGTAGAAATTCAAGGTCGAATAGAGGGTGGTTCTTCCGAATCGCTGAACAGGAAATCCGGGGAAAATAGGGAAAAATATTGCGTAATCAAATAATTTTGTAAAACAAATTATGGAATTGTGTGGGTAATTGTCTTAAGAGCCTGCATATAAAATATTACGAGATTTGGAGTTGTTATTTGGTCGAAATTCGCATTTGAACACAACCCTATCCACTGCCAAAACAGAGGAAGCTCACTAGTTTCGGGTTGATTTTGGGCAGTGATTCGGGGGTGTTTCCGGGCTGAGTTTTGGGCTAGAATTTGGTGGTATCGGTGGATGATCCATGGTGTTAGTTGGTGTCAAAAGCGTGGCTATTCGGAGGAGCGGTGTAGTTGGTTTTCGAGCCAATTTTTGGGGCTATTTGAGAGATTGTTCGGCTTGTGTTTGAGTCATCGGAGAAATAATAATATGGGAAAAATTAAAAGAGATACAGAATTAATTATGAATATTAGAGAAATTGTAGAAGAAATTAGAAATAAATTAATTGTATGCATGCATTGTTATTTTTCGAGATTTAGCATACATTGTAGATGTATATAGCTTGATCGAAATCTTATGATAGTATTTGATTATTTTAAGTTCAAAGAAGACATCGTCATCTACGACTCAGTGTAAGGACAAGTAAGCTCAATAGGGTATTCCCTCTATCAGGTGAGTACTTTTAGAATTATATAAGTTTGAGTAGTTTATATTACTTTTGTATAGTATAAACTGTTTTTTTTTTTGAAGAGTTTGAAAAATGAGAAAAATCAATGGATCATGGTTTTTAAGATAAGGAAATGATTTTATAAAGAAGGTATGATTTTGTGATGAAATTTAAAATGAAATAATTTTGGGAAATGAGTATAGATTTTTGGGAAAAAGAATGGAAATAATGAGGTTTCGGAAGAGAAATTAAAAGATGGATCTGAGAAAGATAATAAAGTGAAGAGTTTCATTATTAAAATGAGATTTCTGATCATGTTTTAATAGTCTTGTCATAGTACTATGAGTATGGGTACTATGAGATATTATGTACATGGCCGTAGTACTGTGGGTATGGGTACTATTGGTTACGGAGTGCAGTCGGATCTCAATGGTTAAATTGGACCGAGTACGTAGTATGTTTTCCCTACCGCTAGGACTAAGCTATGAGTGGCCCCTGGTTCATTACTTGTGTACTTATCGAGGAAGTTCACAGGGTAACAGATCTATAATAATGCATGGTCGGCGGTATGAATGATCCTTGGCTATTATAGTTATGAGTATGAGTACAAGTATGAGTATGAGATGGATCCTATTTGATCCTAAGAATTTTTATAAGATGTTCAAAGATGAATTTTTGGAAAGAATTATAATATAAAATGAGTTTTTGAGAAAAGAAGAAAATGAGAACATAGGTTTTCTTTAGAGTTTGAGGAAAAAATAGGATTTTTGGTGTGAGTAAAAGGAAAATGTTTTGGAAAAGGGGGATTGAAAAATATTTTGAGAAACGCAAGAGATTTAAGAAAATAGAAATAAAAGTGTTTTGAGAAAGAAATAGAAGAGATTTCAGAAATAAAAGGATAAAGAGAATGAAAGTTGTTAGTATTTTTAGTGTTTGCTATTTTCCGGGATGAATATTCTAATTTATTGGACTTGTGATTTATTCGGAATAATTTGTTTTAATTATTTAATTTAATAAATTCTTTAAACAAATATATTTATTGATTGAAATTTAATATGATTGTTTGTAATCAAAATTGATAGTAAATGATTTATTTTTTCATTTGCACGCCAAAATCAATTTACAAGGCAAAACATAATCTGCCCAAACAATTTACAAGCTCAAGCTCAAGCTCAACCCAACCAATTATGCAAACCCAGCAGCCCAAGCTCCAACCCAAGTAAATGAAACAAAATCTAATTAATTATGCAAATACAATGGCCCAACAAGACTAAAGCAAATGTAAAAATCCCTCAAACCCAATCGGCCCAGAACCAAGATTCAAAGAAATTGAGGAAGAAAGCTGGTCGATCGAGCTGAGGTTTTTGCTCAAGCGAGATGAATCTGCTCGAGTGGATGGTACAAAGTTTTGGATGTGTGGCTTGTTTCCAAATCGATTTGTTTCCAAAGCTTCTGAGTTTCCAAAATCAGCAGATATCATTCCAATTTGTTTTTGAAAAGTCAAATATTATTAATATATATAAATATGATACAGATGAGAATACAAACAGCAAACCACCAAAAAACAGCCACCCAATCACCACTAACCTACCAATGTTTAACTGCTGCTACAACAAAAATAATACCCAGCCGAGCTAATCCAGCCACTGCAAACCCCTAACAACCAAACCAAACAGCCAAAGACAAAAACACAACACTGTAAAGAAGACTACACATCCCGCCAAAACAAAAACAAAAAGACAAAAACTAAAAGTATACATTACAAACCGTAGCCGCCACGACTGCATACCCAAGCCACTGAAAACGACCACCGGAGCCACCCAGCTACAACCCTCAACATCCCATTCCGCCGCTGGCCACCGTACCGCAGCCTGACCCTGACTTCCTACCACCACGCCGCCGCACACCCATCAAACTCTGCATCAATTCAGACCAAACAAACCGGAAACCCCCTGCTGCAGAAACAAGACCCCGATTCCCCGCCGGCTACCACCACTCCGTCGACTGCTCCCAGATCCTTTCCGCCTCAGCCACAACTCCCACAACCGCCATCGCCAAACCAAATCTGGATAAACTCGCCTCCTCGCCACTCACGACGAGAGACTCTACACACATGCCATGCCGCTTGCCGCCTTCGAACTCAGCTCTCGCTTCCTCTTCTCAACACCTCGCCACTGCCTTCCACACCGAGCCCTCACCCATCCCTCACGAACGCCGCCTTGCCTGCCCTTTCACCACACTAGCCTTCGTTGCCACGCCACCATGCTGCCCCCTGCCTGCGCCACCAGCCACTCAACACACCGCTATAACCACCAACAGAACCCCATTTAGCTTGTAACCCGCCTACGCCCAACAGCAGAAGCTGGGGCAGGTTCAAAAATCATAGTCGGGAGTGCATTCTCTCTCAATTTTTAGAGAGAGAAGCTCTCAACCGAACTATCAATGTCTGTATTGTAAATTAACAGATATCATTCCGATTTGAAATCTTTGTTTCCAAAACACCCTCTTCCCAAAATCGCACAAGGAAATTCACGTAGTTCCTGCTATGGATTTGTTTCCAAAGTTCATGGTTTCCATTTTTGTTTCTTCTCAAAACAATCATAGCTATGCAAAGTTTAATGGGTTTTCAATTTCATTTTTGTCACAACAGATATCAATCAATAGGATATACAATTAGTTCTTAAATCGATTCCAAAATCGATTCTTCCCAAATGGTTCAATCGCAGCAGATATACAAATCACAAATGGTAATTTCCAATTTGCGAGAGGTTTCACAATTGCAAGAGATCAATTTAAATCGCAGAGATACAAATCGCAGCTTCGATTCCAAAATTGATTTATTCTAAAAGCTTCTGAAGATTTGTCCTAAATCGATTTGCTTCCAGAAATTGCCAAATTGATGCACAAGGGTTTCCAATTGATTCGGGTATAAAAAATCTTCTCAGAAATTGCTGATTCTAAAATTGATTCAAAGAACTGCTGCAGATAAATTCATTGCCTAGGGCTAATGGGAGGTGGGTGCAGAGCTGAGAAAGAGAGAGATACACATGCAGAGAGAAGAAAATGCAAAATAGCAATTCTCATCTGGACCAGGAGTGGGGTCGTCCGGACCACGGATCAGTAAGTTTGGACGGATGTTTTTGTGAGGCTTGTTCGGACCGAGAGGATGGCTCATCTGGATGAGGGTCGGTCGTCTGGACGGGGAAGCGGATGACGGAGTAGAAAGTTTTGGGAGTTTTAGAGTTTGGCTCGTCGGGACGAGGGTGGGTCTCGTCCGGACAAGGATCCGGCCATCTGGACAACACGGTAGTCGGGTCAAAACTTTAAGTGTGGAATTTAGTTTTTTTTAGGGGCCTTTAGTCCTTTTGCCTCCTAATCAGTTTATTAACTCCCTAACACATATTAGGGTTGTATTTAACACATTTTAAACTCCATTAGGCTCTCTAAGAGTTGAGAGAAAACCTTAGGGAGAGAAAGAGCCTTCATTGCTAAAAGTTTGAAGGTTGAAGGTGATTGTGTATGATTGGTGGTGATTCATCTTCTGCTTCAACTATCTTGGTAAGTTTCCTTGATCCTTGTATTTTATGAACTCTATGTCTTTATCTCTTCATAAATCTTTGGATCTAGTTTGTGTATCTAATCCATGTTCTAGTATGTGGAGGGTCATGACCCGATCTATAATTTTCATATAGTAAGTTTCTTAGATTTTGGATTAATTCCTTAAGTATTATGTAAGGTCGTGTATGTAAATGATTTTGGGTTGAGATGCTTGATAGCCTTGGGATTTTATGAGGGTGTTAACGATTTCATGCATAACCTTGTTGTCAAAACCCATGTGTAAATATATGATATTCATATATAACTTGGAGAAAATGGTTGGTTTGTTAATGTGGTAATTGAAGTGGACCTTGGGTAGGGTTCTTGTGTTATTGTCAAATATGCAAATGCTTTCATATTTCTTGTTCAATTATATAAATTATGGACTGAAATTGTTGGATGGTTTTGACAGGGAATCCCGTGGACAATACGGAAGCCACGAACAAAGGCAATGAGAAAGCTTGATTAGTGGTATTTGTGAGTTTAGGGATGTAGCATCATGACTTTTAGATGCTTGTGCTCTTTTGTTTTGTAGTAATTGCATAAATTCATGAAACATTGCATGACATATTGCATGTATATAGCATATGCATATTTTAAGGGGTTTGTAACCTATGGCGGATGTTTTGAGAAAAACATTTTGAGAATGGAATTTGAGAAAAGATTATAGCCTATGGGCATGTTTTGTGAAAGAGTTTTGGAAAATGATTGTTATACGATATGTATATAAGATATGGTGGATGATGATTGGTGCCTATATGGCCATGTGGGACACCCCTTAACATGTTGAAGTTGGGCTACGGTTCGGTAACATGTTACATGTTGAGGTCGGGCTGTGGTTCGACGACATGTTAGAATGGGGTTGCGGTTCCATGTGATAGTGTACGGGGTGCACGAAATGTTGCATATAACAATAGCTATTTTGAAAGAAAAGGATGTGAGAATTTCACTATTTTGAAAAAGGGTTACGGTTCAGGTTTATATTATGTATAAAAGGCTTTTAATGTGGAAGTTGATATGGTTTGGTATCATTGCATCTTTTTTATTTTGGAACATTGTTGTTTTTAAAGTTAAATCGTGCTCTTACTTGCCTTTCATCTAGAACTTGTGATGCATATGTTCACACTCTATTTCTTTGTTTTTTGACTTGAAAATAGGTATCCAGTGATAGCGGTCCACTACGAAGCTAGAGAGAAGGATTGTCGGAAGAAGGTTTTGGACTAGTGGGGTGCTCACGGTAGTACCTAGTCATTTCAGCTTATTCATTTTCCTTTATAGCAGTCATTTATTTTAGAAGCAAACTTTTAGTAGAATCTTGTATTATGTCATTACTTTTAGGTTGTTGCAACAATTTGGAGTATTTTAGTCTTGTGTTGAGACATTGATGGTTAGGTATGATAGTTATCTTATCATATGCGAAGTCTAATTGAGGTATTTAAATCAAAAGAAATTTTTTTATTCATCTGTTATTTGGTATTTTAGAGTATGTGATGTTACAACTTATATCCACCAAGCGATGTGTGACTTGTCCACTGACCTAGATCTCTCCTCTGGGACTCCAGTTGACACCTTAGACTGGGGGTCTTGGATTAATCCAAGGATGGGTGACCCCTTGAGAAGTCCACTCGAACTTGGCGGCAAAAGCGGACAATATTGTACAGGGCGGGGGTGGGTTGTTACCTATGGTATCAGAGCCTGCACCAACTAGAAATGTGGGACCGGAGGAGAATCTTGACCACACATGAGGATGTGTGGTCCAAGAGGGGGAGATTGTGACACTCCAGTCTAAGGTGTCAACTAGAGTTCCAGAGTAGAGTTCTAGAGTGGACAAGTCCCACATCGCTTGGTGGAGGTAAGTTGTGTGTGCTATAAATAATAGATCATGAATCTACCTTGCACAAGGCCTTTTAAAGCCGTACGACCATCAATGCCCATTGGGAAATCCCAGTTAAGCATGTCCGTCTTGGATTAGTCCAAGGATGGGTGACCCCTTGGGAAGTCCACTGGAACTTGGCGGCCAAAGCAGACAATATTGTGTAGGGCAAGGGCGGGTTGTTACCTACGCTTAACTGGGATGTTCCAATGGGCTTTGATGCTCGCACAAATTAAAAGGCCTTGTGCAAGGTAGGTTCATAATCTATTATTTATGGCACACATAACTTACATCCACCAAGCGATGTGTGACTTGTCTACTGACCCGGATCTCCCTTCCGAGACTCTAGTTGACACCTTAGAATGGGGTGTCACATGGAGGGTTGTCCAGTGAGGTAGTGTATATCGATATGCAAGGTGGTGCATATCGATATACAATACGTCTCGGGTTTGGCCAATGTGAGTATATTTTGATATATGCCAAAGGCATATATCAAAATGTAGTGTTCGGGCAGAAATTTGAAGTTTTAGTTGGGGGCTATTTTAGTCATTGCAGTATCTATATATATATATATGACTGAAAGAGGAAGCCCTAATCATCATTTTTGGCCTCCCCTCTCTCTCAAATCCCATAAGTCTCTCTATATATATCTCTCTATCTCTCTTTTCTCTCGAGATCTCTCTTTCTCCCTTTTCTCTCGAGATCTCTCTCTCTCTCCCATCTCTCCTCTCTCCTCTCACATTTTTGGCCCTCTTCCATAGGATTTTAGAAGACTTGCTCTTCATTAACATGGACGAGCATCGCAATGGCTTCGTGGTGGTGTGCTTGGTTCACCCATCCTTGAAGGATCTCTCATCTAGAGATTTCGGATCTTTTGGCTAAAAGTGGGTAAAATCTTTCTTCTCCCTCATATGTATGTATGTGTGGTTGTGTATTTATGTGTTCACCTCTCTTTGTCAAACACTTAGAGTATTTGATGTTAGGGTTCTTAGGAGGTGACATGGAGAGTATGAAACCCTTGTTTTTAGCCTATGTGGGTCTTTGGAGTTATGTTATTGGCCTTCAAATCTATAAAGGCCAAGTGCTCGATAAAATGCTTGAATTGAGGTTACTGATTGGAGTTGAGATTGTGAGTGTGTTGTTGAACATATAGAGTCATTGGGTGGCTTTAGGAATCCAATGGCCACCATGTGTTCGATAAATTGTCAAAACAAATTATAGGCTTGATTTGGGAATTTTGTGAGTTGTCGTGGAGTTATTTGAGGACTTAGAATTTCCATACATTTTATGGTCACTTGTAGTGTCTTAGTTTGGTTTGAGAAATCTATGAGTCAATATGTGATAAATCAAAGTGGTCTTGTAACATGTACAAATTGGTGTAGCCTCCCTTAATATGTTCAAGATATAAGGCATTGAAAAGAACACGGTCTCCCTTGATGTGGTCAAGGTTGAGTTGCATCATGATGGACTAAAGAATGAACTTAATGTATGCAATGAATGTCCAATATAGGGAATGTGTCCTACGAGGGCTACCCATATGCAATCTTAAATCTTTCATTCTAAATTCATAACTCTATGAAATCAAGAGACAAATCTATAATGATGAGAATGAGTATTTAGTGCCCAAGGTGATTTTGATCACCCTTAAAAGTGTTTAGTGGAAGATACGTGTTCCTGTAAATCACGGAACCTGTAATAATTATTGTCGGGTGATCATAGGAAGAAGTCTTTGGCGAAAGGAGGAGATACGAGTTTCTATGTAAGTCTGAGAACAAACTGAAAACATTGTCCGATGGGTTTCAGGGGAAGCTTAGCACATTACTCCCTTATTTTGATAAGGTTGAGATTCGTGACCCTCTTGTTTTATCAAGTTGGGAATATGCTGTAAAATATTAATAGTGTTGAATAAAGGTTGATTATCCATTGTTTTGTCAAGGTTGACTTATATGGGTACCTTGTTTTGACAAGGTTGAACGAATTGGAAAACTTACCTCAATAATTCAAATATCCCAAAGTTGTCTGTGAATCCAATCTATAATGGTGTCTAAGGTTGAAAAGGATTGTGGAATGACTTGGTAAGTATAGTTTGGTATTGAGGTTCCATTGGCCCTTCTAGTAGGCCTTTGGGGTTGTCTTACCCCTATAGTAGAGTTGTTGATTTGTACCTGAGTCATTGTCCACTTGGGTTGGATCTTGGAGACTATTTTCATAGTGCCCTTTAGGGTTTTGAGGGTTGAGTCTGCATTCACTGTCAGCATATCACTTGTGTCCATTGCACTCAAGGATGCATTTGATTTTCTCTAGTCTCGTTCCTTTATCTACTTTCGGTGCGTTTGTATGTGGGCACTTGAGCACACACCCACTGTGTGTATACCTGTTAGTGGTTTTCTACTGAGCGTGTGGATAGCTCAGACCCTCTTCCCTAGTCTTCTGTGTGCAGGGATGTGAGGACTTGTTGACTGGAGATCTCAGAGTAGCTACTAGGTTTTCTATCGAGGTTGTCACTCCCTTTACTTTCAGTTCTGTTTACTTTAGTAGACATTCAGTAGTTGTTGTACTTTTGTACTCTTTTGTACCTTGGTAGTGGATTTTATTTCACTTCATTGGATGCCTTGTGGATTGACACCTTGGGTAGTGAGTTCCCTCCTACCTCTATTAACCATTTTATAATGTTTAATAAATGGTTTGAAAATCTGGACCATTACACTATGGGTAGTTTAGTTGACGAGCTTCTACTGTAGAACAAAAACCGAAACTTAACAAATTCTTTAATAAAGTCGTTTGTGCCTCCCTTGTTTCATCAAGGTTGAGATGGAAAACTCGAAATACTATAATTCTCCTTGATTTCGTCAAGTTGAGCATTTTAGAAGAAAATCAATAAGTCTTGGAAATTGATTTTGGAAAGGAATTGGAAAAAGATTTTGAACTATGAAAATGGTCCTCGTCGCATGCATACTTATTTAATTCTCGCACTCGCATCTTTTGTCCCAATTTGGGAAATATTTAGGTGTAGGTTATCTCTACTAGACTGTTGCCTAACACTCTATTTTTACGTACCAACCCGGTTGTCTAGCTTAGAGATCGGAGCTTTGGATGCCATTCTTGGGTATCCTTGTTTCATTTATTTTAGTCTTTTTATTTTAAATTCATGTACACGGGACTGTAATATTTAGTTGGTGTAACACCTGTATCAAATTTTAATTATATTTAATCGATTAATAAAATATTAATGAAAGATAGAGTGAAGGAAAATAATGTATTGAGTGGTTAAAAGAGTTTTTAATTTATTTGTAAGGGTTTATACAATTAAGTAATATATATATATAATATACTAAGTGTTGGAAGTGGGAGGAGGGTAGGCAAGGGAGATTAGAGGGTTATAGGAAGGGCAAAGGGTCATTGGAACATAAAAACCTGATTAGGGTTATGAGGGAGGCTAATCTACCATTATTCCTAACTAAAGTGTGTTGAGAGGAGATTAGAGAGAAAAGAAGAAGGAAGGCTTGAAGATTGGCTTGGGGAGAGAAATTGGATGCAAAATTAAAGATAAATCCTCCTTCAATCTTGTTGCTAATACAAGTAAGATGATCTTCAACAAATATGATTTTTAATTTCGTCCATGATTAAGGGTGGATTAAGAGTTTTTGTGTTTATCTCGTTTTGGGTTAATTCCTAGATCTAGTTGGGTTTTGGGTGAAATTGGTGGTGTTTGACTGTTGTGTGAGACCCCAAAATCAAGTATGTTGTGTAGCAACATGTCTAGAACAATTGTATTGGGTTAATTTTGTATGCTTGGAGGTTAGATCAATAGATTAGAAGATGGTTCGTCAAAAACATTTTTTCTGCAAAAACGAATTCTGAAGAAGGGGTACCGGTCCGCGGCTTTATGGGGTGCTGGTCCCCGTTAGTCAGTTAGGCTAGAAGAAGTTAGGGGTATCAGTCCCTTGAAAAATGGGGTACCGGTCCCCGCTGAGCAATGCGCTTGGGAAGGGTGAGGGTACCTGTCCCTTGAAAAGGCGGGTACTGGTCCCTTGGAAGCAATCCATCGGGAGCAAGGACGGGTACCGGTCCCTTGAAAAGACGGGTACTGGTCCCTTGAAAAGACGGGTACCGGTACCCGCTGGGTTGTTTTGACAGATTTTGAGGAATGTCTCGGTGGTTCGGGATATGACTTCGGAAGTGTGCGGGAGGTATTAGGGTTTATTTTGGAGACTCGAATGAGCAGTTTAAGACAATAAATTCTCTTATAAGTAAATTATGAAGTTAAACCTTATCGGATATGGTTTTTAACTTGTCGTTATCGATTCAGGTGAGTAGCCGGGACCTTCCAAGGCTACGAAGTAAATTTTATCGTGATTCTTGCACCTAAGGTGAGTGTGTAGATCTCTTTTAAATATGTGCTTGTTATTATGAAAGTTCTATGTGGTTGTGACACTATGTGTGATAGATGATTCATGTTGTACTAGTTTTCATTAAATGAATGTATACATGAAGATGGTGGAATATGCTATTTTATAGTGATGCATGATATGAGGTGATTACATGATGGACATTGTTGAAAATAGATATGCTCTACTTGTATTTAATTTAGTTGATCTAATATGCATGTGCCATCTTGTTATATGGAACGTGGAAATAAATATGTGTAGATACAATCCTAAAAGTTGTATGGAATTTCAATACCATAATTAAAATGGAAATTGAATGAATTGGAACGATGTTACTTGAGCAGACTGTTAGTCAGTTGTTGAATGCCAGGTGTGGCTTTATAAATAAGCCATATGAGTTATGTGGTTACATACAGGTTAGTCCTGGAAATCCAACGGGTTAGTCCTGTAACGTTGGTAGCCAAAACGTCATTTATTTATACAAAGCCATATTTGGTTGACACGGGTTAGTCCTGGGATCCAGTGGATTAGTCCTGTAATGCTGGCATCAAAAAGGAAAAAGGGATATAATAAAAATATCCAATGAACGAAAAAGATAAAGGAACGCACATTTTGTTTTATAAATGTGCTAGTGAATATCATCATTATGTATGTGGACTGCTTGAGGAGTAAATCACAACTCCTACACTTATTGCCTCTTATCGTGAAATTTCATATATAATTTTCACTTATTTAATTGATATCTGACATTCCTGGATTTGTTGTCTCTCTTTCTGTTTGGCATTCATATCCAGATCTTGGAGCATAGCGGTTTATTACAAGCCAGGTTCAGGTGTGCTAGGTGGAGTCTAGCCAGTTAGAGATGCTAGCTGTTTTGGGGGATTTATGTTCTCCATCTCTTTTACTAGTAGTGATAGCAGATGGTGATTAGACTTTGTTTTGCCTCTTTGGACTACAGTTGTGTGAGTTTCTGTTTGACCATGTTTGGGGTCATGTTGGTACTTGAATTTGAGACTAGTTACCTTGGGTTTTTAATTATCTTATCATCCGTGGTTGCGTATTAGTTACATTTTGAAATTTTATTGGAGCCATATCGTAGACATTTACTATGTGTGATGATATTAAGTAGCGACACGTATCCAGATTCTCTTTTTTGCATAGTTTTTGGAATGGGTCGTTACAACTTAGTATCAAAGCTATAGGTTTATAAGATCCTTGGAATAGGTATGACTTAGAGTGAAGAAGTCTCTTGAGGTGAGAGTTGGGGTGAGTAGGTTATTATGTTTTTCCAAAACTGTTGTGCGTGTTACTTTGGCAACCGATGGACTATCTCGAAATCTGGTTTGAAAAGCGCTTGATCAATGTATTTTCAAATGAGAGGTCTTGGGAAGTTAGTCGGAAAAGCACAATGCATCGGAATCCGAGTCTAAGGTTGTGTTTAGGGACATGGCTTGTGAATGAACCATAGAGTGTCAGATGTAGGGGCATGATATTATATGATATTTCTTGGTATTATGAGTTTTAATACTAAGTGTTGTGATGATAAATGTGAACTTCGATGTTTGGACAGAATTTCTATGGAGCATGTTGAGGATGCCGCTTCGACAGGTCCTGCCGAAGGAGAGGTGAATCAACCTCCGAAGCCGGTGAATCCTACGGTTATGACCAATGCAGAGAGAGTAGAGGCTGATATGGCCCAGTTTCTGGAGAATCAGGCTGCATTCATGCAGTGGCAGCAGAATCAGCAAGCAGGTGCGGCTACCACAAATGTACTTGATCATTTTTGACGTCTCTATCCTGTGGAATTTGAGGGGACAGTATCTCCCTTGTTGGTAGAAGCATGGTTGCGAGGAGTTGAGAGGGTATTCTCTATGATTGGTGTACCTGATGCTCAGAAGGTGAATTTGGCCACCTTCAACTTGAAGGGAGAAGCACTGTTCTGGTGGGAGGCATATAATAGGCAGGTGACGATGCCAGTGATTGGGGAAGTAGTTGTGGCTTCTCGTGTGTTTACATAGGAGCTGTTTGTGAAAGATTTCAATGATCAATATTGTCCGGCGACATACCGACTGGATCAGGAGAATGCTTTTCTCTACGTGAAGCAAGGGTCTATGTCTGTGACAGAGTATGAGGCAAAGTTTGCGGCTTTATCTCGTTTTGATGTGGAATTGGTGAGTATGGACAAACGGCGTTGTCAACGTTTTAGGTATGATTTGAATGCCAATGTTGCTACTCGACTGACTTCTTTTAGAGAGAGATTATACTAATCTTGTGCAGATGGCTAGAAAGATTGGCAGAGATGTAAAAGATATGATGGAACACCGGGCGAAGAAAAGCAAGTCTGGTGAGAAGTGGTCTGGCAGAACCACTAGTGAGAGTGGTGTTTCTAAAGGTGGGCACAACAAATCATTTGCAAAGAAAAGTTTTGGAGGATCCAAGTCAGGCAGCACTTGGAACAAACATGGTAGTGACAATAAGACAGTGGCTAGTGGACCTAGTGATGACCGATGATGTTTCCGATGTGGTGAAGTGGGTCATGTGGCTAGGGACTGTCTGGGTAAGAATGATGGTGTACCAATTTTCAAATGCTATTCTTGTGGGGAATGAGGGCATAAGGCTTCGCAGTGTCCAAAGTAGAATGGACCGACAGCTTCTTCTGTGGGAAATGCACCGGTGGGTACCGGTAAGGGTACTAGCGCTAATACTATGCCATGAAGAGTTTTTGCAGTGACTAAGCAGGGAGCAGAAGCATCTCCAGATGTGGTCACATGTACTTTTCTTTTGGCCGGGCACTATGCTCGTATATTGCTTGACTCGGGTGCTACTCATTCCTTTGTGTCGACATCTTTTAGTAGTATGTTTGGCAAGACCTCAGTTTCTTTATCATGTGCCTTAGCGATTTCAACTCCAATGGGTGAAACCATTATTGAGGGGTTGTGTTACCCGAATTGCGAGTTTGTTATTGGAGAGAAATCTTTCTTTGTGGATTTGATTCTCATTCCAATGGTAGATTTTGATGTCATCTTGGGGATGGACTTTCTGTCATCCCATCATGCGGTGATTGATTTCCTTCGTAAGGAGGTTGTGTTTAAAATTCCGGATGAAGAAGAGGTAAAGATTTTTGGTGAGAAAGTTTTGGGTAAGACCCAACTTATATCTTGTATTGATGCTAGAACCTTGTTGAGTAATGGATGTCAGGGTTCTTTGGCTCATGTAGTAGATACCCAGAAATTGGAGATACGTATTTCTGATATTCCGGTAGTGTGGGATTTTGAAGACGTGTTTCCGGATGAATTGCCGGGGATTGTGCCGGTCAGGGAAATTGAGTTCACCAAAGATTAGTGTCTGGGGCTAGTCCGATTTCTATTGCACCGTATAGAATGGCATCGGCAGAATTGTACGAACTAAAGGTGCAACTTAAAGATTATCTTGAAAAGGGCTTTATTCAACCTAGTATATCTCCGTGGGGTGCACCTGTCTTATTTGTGAAAAAGAAAGACGGATCTATGAGAATGTGCATAGATTACCGTCAGCTGAATAAGGTGACGGTGAGGAACAAATATCCTCTGCCTAGAATTGATGACATATTTGATCAATTGCAAAGCGCAACAGTGTTTTCGAAAATTGACTTGAGGTCGGGATATCACCAGTTGAAAATCAGAGATAGTGATGTACTAAGTCAGCTTTTCGAACCCGATACGGTCACTTCGAGTTTCTGGTTATGGATTTTGGGCTTACAAATGCTCCAACCGTATTCATGGATTTAATGAATCAGGGTTTTCAACCTTATCTTGATTCTTTTGTTGTGGTTTTCATTGACGGCATTCTTGTGTATTCTCATAATGAAGAGGAACATGAGAAACATTTGAGGGTTGTACTTCAGACATTGCGGGAAAAGCAGTTGTTCGAAAAATTTAATAATGTGAGTTTTGGTTGAGCAGTGTGGTATTCTTGGGTCATGTTATTTCCAGTGATGGAATACGTGTGGACGCGAAGAAGGTAGATGCGGTGGTAGGTTAGGAGCGACCAACCAATGTGTTAGAGATTCGGAGTTTCTTGGGCTTGGCTAGTTATTATCGCCATTTCATTTTGGGTTTTTCTAATATAGCCTTGTTGATGACAAAATTAATCCATAAAAATGTAAAGTTCGTGTGGTCAGAAGAGTGTGAGAATAGCTTTCGTACTCTGAAAGAGAAGCTTGTGTCTGCATCGGTGTTATCAGTTCTAGAGGGTACTAATGACATGGTGATTTATAGCGATGCTTCATTGCGTGGGTTGGGTTGCGTGTTGATGCAGAGGAGTAAAGTCATTGCTTATGCCTCTCGTCAGTTGAAGCCTAATGAGTTGAATTATCTTGTTCATGATTTGGAGTTGGCTGCGGTGATTTTTGCATTGAAGTAGTGGCGTCATTATCTCTTTGGGCAACTTGTGAGATCTATACCGACCATCAGAGTCTTAAGTGTTTGTTCACTCAAAAAGAACTTAATTTGAGACAACGAAGGTGGATGGAACTCATTAAGGACTACGACTGTTCGATTCACTACCATCTGGGAAAAGCCAACGTGGTGGCCGACGTGTTGAGTCAAAAATCGGCTGGGAGTCTAGCGTGTATCAGATGTGCACGGATTGAGAATTTTTGTGAAGTGAAGAAATTGAATGCGGAGTTAGTCATAGGTGATGGTAATGCGATTTTGGCTCGATTCTCGGTACGTCCTACTTTTGTGGATCAAATCTAGGCAAGCCAAGATTCTAATGATACTTTAAAGAAGGTGAGGCAACAAGTGCTTAATGGAGAGTAGAGTGAGTTTAAAATCCGAGATGATGATATGTTGGTGTTCGGGTCAAGAATGTGTGTTCCAGACGATGTTGATTTGAAGAAGTGTATTTTGGAAGAAGCTCATTGTTCGGCTTATGCCATGCATCCGGGTGGCAATAAGCTTTATAGAAATCTGAGAGAGAACTTTTGGTGGAAGGGGATGAAGAGAGATATTGTTGAATTTGTAGCCAAATGTTTGACGTGCCAGAGGGTAAAGGTTGAACATCAAAGACCCACGAGGTTACTTCAGAATTTGTCAATACCTGAATGGAAGTGGGAGCATATTACAATGGACTTTGTGGTGGGATTACCGCATTGCAGTAAAGGATGTGATTCTATTTGGGTAATAGTGGATTGGTTGACTAAATCGGCTCACTTTTTACCAGTACGCATCACTTACTCTGCCGATAGATATGCCAAATTATATATTGAAGAGATTGTACAATTGCATGGGATGCCTGTGTCTATTGTGAGTGATAGGGATCCAAAATTTACATCCAGATTTTGGTGAAGCTTGCAATAGGCTTTAGGAACTTCCTTGAAGTTCAATACGGCTTTCCATCCTCAAACCGATGGGCAGTCGGAAAGAAATATTCAGACCTTAGAGGATATGTTAAGGGATTGTGTGTTGGATTTTTGGAAAAAATGGGATGATTATCTTCTATTGATCGAATTTGCATATAACAATAGCTTTCAGTCTAGTATTGGAATGGCCCCTTTTGAGGCCTTGTATAGAAGGCGGTGTCGTACACCTATTTGTTGGAGTGAAGTTGGAGAATGCCAATTGTTGGGTCCGGAATTAATTCAACAGTTGACTGACGGAGTAAGATTGATTCGAGAGAGGTTGAGAATTGCCCAGAGTCAACAAAAGAGTTCTGCTGATAATCATCAGCGAGATCTAGAGTTTGAGGTGGGTAATCATGTTTTCATTCGTGTCTCTCCCTAGAAGGGAGTCATTCATTTCAAAGGTAAGGAAAAGTTGGGGCCAAGGTATATTGGGTCGTATGAGATTGTAGAAAAGATTAACATTTGCACTTATCGACTATCATTACCTTCAGAATTGTCTCGTATACATGATGTGTTTCACGTATATGCTCTTCGCAAGTTAACTGGGGATGCATCTCTTATCTTGCAAGACAAAGAGGTGGAGATTCGTGAGGATCTTTCGTATATCGAAGAACCATTGTGGATTTTGGATCGGAAGGAGCAAGTCTTACGCTCCAAGATAGTACCATAGGTGAAGGTACTTTGGAAGCATCATGGCGTGGAAGAAGCCACCTGGGAAGGCGAGGATGCTGTGAGCACAAAGTATCTGTATATCTTCGTATCGGGTACGTATCCTAATTTCGAGCACGAAATTTCTTAAGTGGGGGAGAGTTGTAACACCCGTCTCAAATTTTAATTATATTTAATCAATTAATAAAATATTAATTAAAGATAGAGTGAAGGAAAATAATGTATTGAGTGGTTAGAAGAGTTTTTAATTTATTTGTAAGGGTTTATACAATTAAGTAATATATATATACTAAGTGTTGGAAGTGGGAGGAGGGTAGGAAAGGGAGATTAGAGGGTTATAGGAAGGGCAAAAGGGTCATTGAAACTTAAAAACCTGATTAGGGTTATGAGGGAGGCTAATCTCCCATTATTCCTAACTAAAATGTGTTAAGAGTAGATTAGAGAGAAAAGAAGAAGGAAGGCTTGAAGATTGGCTTGGGGAGAGAAATTGGATGCAAAATTGAAGACAAATCCTTTTTCAATCTTGTTGCTAATACAAGTAAGATGATCTTCAACAAATATGATTTTTAATTTCATCCATGCTTAAGGGTGGATTAAGGGTTTTTGTGTTAATCTCGTTTTTGGGTTAATTCCTAGATCTAGTTGGGTTTTGGGTGAAATTGGTGGTGTTTGACTATTGTGTGAGACCCCAAAATCAAGTATGTTGTATAGCAACATATCTAGAATAATTGTGTGGGGTTAATTTTGTATGCTTGGAGGTTAGATCGATAGATTAGAAGATGGTTCGTTGAAAAATGGGGTACCGGTCCCCGCCGAGCAGTGCGCTTGGGAAGGGGGCGGGTACCGGTCCCTTGAAAAGGCGGGTACCGGTCCCTTGGAAGCAGTCCGTCGGAAGCAAGGACGGGTACCAATCCCTTGAAAAGGCGGGTACCGATCCCCCGCTGGGGTGTTTTGACAGATTTTGAGGAATGTCTCGGTGGTTCGGGGTGTGACTTCGGAAGTGTGCGGGAGGTATTAGGATCTATTTTGGAGACTCTAATGAGCAGTTTAAGACAATAAATTCTTTTATAAGTAAATTATAAAGTTAAACCTTGTCGAATATGGTTTTTAACTTGCCGTTATCGATTCAGGTGAGGAGCCGGGACCTTCCAAGGCTACGAAGTAAATTTTATCGTGATTCTCGCACCTAAGGTGAGTGTGTAGATCTCTTTTAAATGCGTGCTTGTTATTATAAAAGTTCTATATGGCTGTGACACTATGTGTGATAGATGATTCATGTTGTACTAGTTTTCATTGAATGAATGTATACATGAAGATGGTGGAATATGCTATTTTATAGTGATACATGATATGAGGTGATTACACGATGGACATTGTTGAAAATAGATATGCTCTACTTGTATTCAATTTAGTTGATCTTATATGCATGTGCCATCTTGTTATATGGAACGTGGAAATAAATATGTGTAGATACAATCCTAAAAGTTGTATGGAATTTCAATACCATAATTAAAATGGAAATTGAATGAATTGGAACGATGTTACCTGAGCAGGCTGTTAGTCAGCTGTTGAATGCCAGGTGTGGCTTTATAAATAAGCCAGATGAGTTATGTGGTTACATGCAGGTTAGTCCTGGAAATCCAACGGGTTAGTCTTGTAACGTTGTTAGCCAAAACGTCATTTATTTATACAAAGCCATATTTGGTTGACGCACGTTAGTCCTGGGATCCTGTGGGTTAGTCCTGTAACGCTGGCATCAAAAAGGAAAAAAGGATATAATAAAAATATCCAATGAATGAAAAAGGTAAAGGAACGCACATTTTGTTTAATAAATATGCCAGTGAATATCATCATTATGTATGTGGACTACTTGAGGAGTAAATCACAACTCCTACGTTTATTGCCTCT
>NMUG010001153.1:0-18785 GCA_002855965.1 Monotropa hypopitys
GCGGAAATGAAAAACAAAACAGGGGAAGAATCTAATAGACAGGATGCTGCCATTGAATCCGAAGATTGCCGGTGTAATACTCTTCTCGATATCTGTTGATTGGCAAGCCAATACCAGAATCAAGGCTCGTTGATCTATTAATTCTCAGAGAATACCCAGACGAATGGCTTCAAACACGATCGTTGATTCACAACGTGAATACTAAAGGGGAATGGGGAGGGGTATGAACAAGAAATGGCTTGACACAACTTTCTTTATCATTCAATAACTCCTTTACATCAATACACGAGCCTCCTATTTATAGGACAACTATGAAACACTAAAGGGGAAAGAAAACCCTAAGTATAAGTATGAGCCACCGACATGATTAGGCCCAAAAAGGAAAAGTCAAAATCCTAAACAATTGGATAAGTAAAAGAAATAAGAAAAGACAAAATACACAATTATTGTGGGACCAAAAAAGAGAAAGGAGCAAGTTCCCAGTCTGCAGAACAAGTTCCCAGGGGGTTGGCGCCAACTGCCTTATCCTTTCCCGAGCTGAGCTGAACGCTTCTGCCTCTGCCGAGCTGAAAGTTGGTGCCCGGGAGCAAGCCCTTTGGAATCTTTAGCTGGTCAGAAAGGATTGTTCTCGTTTGGCGAGTATAGTCCCGGGCTGGTCTGTTGGAGAAGACCTTTGGCCGAGCTGAAGAATAAACAAATGAATTAGTTCTTTGGAAGTTCGGTAGATCAGTGGGAGTGCGGGGACCAATATTGTGTCTTTCCACAGGGCTGACAAGGTTTTCCGGGTGGAGGTGGCCTTGCTGGCACAACTGGGCGCCCAGGTGTGGCTTTTCGTGCTCAGAGATGACACCAACTGAGCTCTTTTGTCTTGGCCAATCCCAGAGTGCCGAGCTGAGACGTGATTGCTCTAACCGAGCTGTGAATGGGAGCTCGACAGCTGTGTTCTTCCTCTTCCGAGAATGGCATAACCTCGTCCGATACCGCCAGATCCCTCCCCCGAGATCAGTCGTGATTAGAGCCCAACAAGAGGAGTCGTGCACGTCCTGATGGGCCAACTTGTAGTGCAGGAAGAGACTGAGGGAGACGTTGTGCAGTGCGGCAGGCTTCTCGTGCAGAGCATCAGAGCGGTCTGCATCAGAGAGTGTGCTGCTAAGACTCAAGGTTTCAAGTGTTTTAGATGTAAAAAATATGGGCACAAGGTGGTTCAGTGTTCGCGGAATCAAAATGAGTTGCAGGTGGCTTTAGTTAATCAAATTGTGGATAAGTATCCTATGGGCAAGGGGGATGTGGTATGCTTTGAGTGTAAGGAAGTTGGGCAGATAAAGTCTAAGTGTCCAAAACTTCCAGTGATGGTTGAGGAAGTAGTGGGTGGTATTTTATCCAAGAGCATAAAGGGAAAGAATGTCGCAGAGGCTCCAGGGGTGCATGTTACTTCAACCTCATGTGGAGTGCATGACACACCATAGATATGACAAGTATTCTGTTGTACTTTTTTGATTAAGTGCACATGGATCTATATGTGATAAATAGATCTTGATTTGTGTCGAATCGTATAAATCATACAATGCAATATGTTGGGATAATACATCCTAAATGAAAAGTTTGAATCAATTTCGTATCAAGGATCCTTATATGTAATTATGGTTTAAGAAAATCTTATGTAAGAAACTAATGGGATGGAACCTTGATAGAATAAACTTTTGTGTGACTTGCTGTAATATGTGCATGTTGTAATGTTGATTAGAAACTTTTGTGGAAGTATTTATGTATGGATAAAATGAACCCTTGGTGAAATAATTATGATCAATGGCAAGTAGAATTTACATGGTAAGTGAAACATTTATCTATGCACGCTTAAAATTTTGCATGGCACATATGCATCAAAATTATCCTAATTTTTATGCCACACAGCCTTCTAATACCGTACAAACCCAAAACCCATCCACCTCATAGTTTAAAGCCATCAATTACTAACTTACTGCCTAACCCACTTTGTCTTTTGCCTTACTTTGGAATGATCTAACCCCTTACCAAAATTTTCTATTTTCCTCGCAATTTAGCCTTCCATTTTTTGGAAAATAGCCTCTATTTCCCAGAAACAAGCCTCATGGCTTGTTCCCAATTTCCGGAAATCCACCTTTGAGATTTTTACCCTTTCTAGATATTCTTTTTTTCTTCCTCCCTCTGTTTTCCAAAATTTAAACCTCGTGGCCTATTCCATTTTTTCAGAAAAGCATCCAGGGTAGTTCATCCTCTCCCACTACTTTCCATCACTTATTCCCTCTATCTTCTCCGGTAAAACATTCTTTGTGCTTCACCCCTAACCATGAAATGGTTTCCCCTAGCCAATTTCCAGAGGCTTCAACCTCTGACTTTAAATTAAGGTTTTGGAAAGTTGTCTAACTGTTTTACCACCCTAACTTGTCTTTTAAATCTTTGTAGACTATTTAACCACCAATACAATTTTCTAGGAAATTTCTCAACCTAATTTCCATCCACTCGATTCTTTAATTTATAAAATTGTATTAATATAAAATTTTATAGGATGAGTATTACATCGATGGAGGCGGCGACATGACGCATAGAGGCAGTTCTGTTGGAGGATAAAAAATGGAAAACCCTAATCTCGGTGGAAGGATAAAAATAGGAAAAGATGTACAATTTGAACTTTAAAAATTGTCATTAGAAATTCTAATTAATTATGAAAATGCCATCAAAAAGTACTTTGATCTCAATCGTCCATCAAGTAAATATAAGGGTGGTGAATGTCTTGGACATAAACCACCCTAATTTGTTATATAAATGTTTTGAATGTTACACATTTTATAGTGCGTTGTAACAAATAGTTTTAAAACATAGTATTTTATGTTTAAAATAAAATATTGTTCAAATAAAATCTACTAAGAGTCATGTGTAGAGCTGTAAATGAACAGGGTCACTCCCGAACTATTCGAGGCTCGGTTCGGTAAAAGTTCGTTCGAGTTCGATTCGTCTATTAAACGAGTCGAATCTGAACCTCAATTTTAGGCTCATTAGATAAATTAGCCGAACTCGAACCTAACAGTATTCGGCTCGATCAGGTTCGCGAACCTGGGTTAAAACAATATATATTATGTCAAAATAAATATTACTAATATATTACTGAATAAAATAAGAAAATAAAAGAATACATGCGTGAAAAAAGTTTGAAAATGTAGATTTACCCATTAGTATTTAGAGTGAAAGGCAAAAAACTTCAAGAAAAATCTTTTATATGGTGCACCGAACCCGAATTCGAGCCCAGATTCGACTTGATTCGGCTCGTTTAGTTTAAAGATCTCTGCCGAGCCGAGCCCGAGCCAAGCCCGAACCTTGGTTTTTTTAGTCCAGCCGAACTCGAGCCTGTTTATTCAGGCTCGAGCCGAACTCGAGCCCAGCATACACATTAACAAACGGACCCCAAAACTGACATAGTTCGGCTTGGTTCGACTCGTTTACAGCCCTAGTCATGTGGAGTTACAAAACCTAAGTATTGTTTGGTAATTCTGGAACAACTAGAATTTGTCCATGCCTATGACAAAATGCAACGGAGGTACTGCCCCGTACTAAGGATCTCACATTAATAATTTGAGTCATTAATAAAATTTAAAATAATTTTTAAGTGACCTTTTAAAAAATCATCTCATTCAGATAACGAAAACTATTTCATCTAAAATAATTTAGAAATTATGTCTAAAATGACCTAAAACTTTTGAATAAAAAATATTTTAAATAAAGTAATTATATTTAGATTTTTTATAAGTTCACTTAATATATTATTTTAATATTTATTAACGATTATTCATAGGGATCTTAAAATATAGATGGTGAGAGTCATCTTAATAAATTAAACTAATCTCCCAAACTAATCTCAAATTAAAATGTGTGAGGCCCACACAGTCATTGGTTGCCGTCTCCCGTACGTCCGGACCGGGTTACCCGACTCGAGACCAACTCAAGAAACAAATACGATACAGAATTTGTTGGGGACGCGCGAGAGGTAGAGAAGATGACGCTAAAAATATACGCCGATCGTATGTCACAACCATCTCGCGCCGTTCTCATCTTCTGCAAGTAATCATCATCTACCTCGCATCCCTCAGAGCATTGAAATATATGGATCTGGTTTTCTAGTTGGATTTCCGTCCGTTAATTGCAGTAAAATCTGATGTGAAACAATATATGCGATTTCGATTTTTGTAGGGTAAATGGAATAGATTTTGAGGAGATCAAGTTGGACTTGGCTAAACGTCAACATCTGTCCTCCGAATATAAAGGTAAGCAGTTCAATATCTGTTTACACCTTTATATATAGTATAGATATTTACTTTTCTCTCTTAAACTATTTAAACTATTAAAAATGTGTTTACATTACTCCTTAAATTTTGGGAAAATGATACTAACACATCCTATTTTACATCATTGTGCACATCTTGTCTAACTACACATCCTATTTTACATCATTGTGCACATCTTGTGCACATCTGTCTACGTGGATATGATGTGCACAATGATGTAAAATAGGATCTGTTAGTAGCATTGTTCTAAATTTTGAGAGCTATTTTATTCATTCATAAACTAGTGAGATGTTCCAATAAAGTCTAGTACTTTTCGCTATGTAAGTTATGAAGGAAAAATCGCAATATCTATCCTCCGGTATCGAAGAAAGAGAAACGGAGAAAGAAGACGAAAGGAATAAAGAAAAGGAAAGATAGTTGAGAAGAAAGAAAAAAAAGCTAAACCATATGTAGTTTATAAACACAGTTATAAAAGCTTGAAACAAATTATAGAAAGTGATAAAAAAATTACAGTTTTCATCAAAATCAACCATCAACCATTTAGAGTTTGGCTTCTAATAAGAAACCCTACATCATGGACATCTCTACTGTTCCAGAAATCAAAGAACTCTCGAACTCCCAATGTTTGAATCTATGTTCTGGGCTATGGAAGGGAGTATTACAGGCATTTCAGTTGGGTGGGGAAATGCCATTTTCCCCTCTATTTTGATGAAAGCCGTCTTAGAATTGATTGCAACCATCTTAATAGTTTAGGCCATTTAGAGATGCAACAGAATGGTCTAAAAGTATAAGGATGATATAATCACATTTTGAATAGTTGTGGGGATAAAAGTGAACATACCCTTGTTTATATTCATGTTATTGTGCCATGTAAGGGTTAATAGCAGAACTTTGAAGTCTATCCAATTACCTTACATAATTCTGTACAAGTTTGGCAGGCTGCGTACATTAACCCTTTCCCAGATCCTGTATATGCAGGAGCTTCATGCAATGGGTCTCCCTTTTAATTCTGTATAAGTTTGGCAAATTATGTCATCCAATCTCGATGAATATCTTTATCAGAATTTGTTTGATGTGTGTGTACTCTGATTGCATTTTTTCCTACCATGATAATTTCATTTCAGAGATAAACCCTTTCAGACAAGTGCCCGCAATAGTTGATGGAAGATTTAAGCTGTTTGAGAGGTACTTTGGAATTTTCAATTTTCTTCAATTATGGATTACTTCTACTAGTCATGTGTTTGGTTGGAAGGGTTTGTGTATTGCCAATCTATTTTAAATTTGTAATTTGGGGCTGATCTGATAGTGTATACGACATAGAAGTAGTTTAATAAGGCTGGCATGTTGTGAAATAATCGACCAGACTCCTTTTAGATTGGTCGTAGATTTTTTTCCAGGTTTGGAACCCAATGCAGCTTAGTATATTATGATGGAATTTAGTTTGATGAACATTAATAGAGAAATTCCGCATTTTAAGTTATCGGTGGAACTCCAATGGACTAAGAGTGAAGGGATTATCTGCACTACATCCACTGAAGGTTGGATATCCCACGTTTCATGTTCAACAGATATGTAATTCCTTCATCTATGGTTACATTCGTACGCCAATGTTATAGTTTGTGACACATTGATTAATTATTACCTCCAAAACTAGTATATGAGCATGTACGGTCTCTCCTCTGATTGCCAGTTTGTTTTGAGTTGGATACTTCATCAGCGAGAAATGCAGTCCCACTGAATATGTAGTTCAATTCCATGTTCTAATCTAAGAATCAAATGTGCCCATGATGTTAGTATTCTTTTTTGTTTCTGAATTTTTGAGTGTGCATGACTGTTGGTTGACGTCGGATGTATGGAACTTTGGAAATGATGTTGTTCAGTCTTTTAAATTTCCCGAGGTTCTTATTCTTTCTCCCTCGAACCTTGCGCTGATGATCTTATGAGTTTGTTGTGCTGTGCAGTCATGCAATTCTTAGGTATCTTGCTTGTGCATTTCCTGGAGTTGCAGATCATTGGTGAGAATTGTTGCTATCAACCTTTCGATAAGTTTCCACATATGGACCTATGCTATATTTGCACTTTATATTGCTCTACTTGTGTATGTCAAGGCTTAGAACCGAACTTTGGTTTGCTTGGATTTCCTTCATTATGCTACAGCAATTGCAAGATGGGAGAAGATGCCTATACTTATTTAGTTAAGCTTGGTGAAGGTCATAGCCTTGGATCTAGGATCTTGAACACTATGTCAATTCCAGTAACCTCTAGTAGTGTGTCATATTTCAAAAAATGTTTGGTTGTAAACTTGTAATGTTCTTAGTCATCATTTTTGACACTTTTCAGAGACTTGTTTAGTTGATGGGTTTCAAAACTTGTTTTTTTTTGTTTTCTTTGGAAAAGAACCTATTTTGATAAATTATAAAAAAATATGTTTCAAGTTTTTTAATAATATTTGCACTAGAAAATAAATAGAGATGAAAACGGTGTTTTATTTAAAAAACAGTTTTGACAACTATTCTGCAAAACTGATTATGAAATCTGCAACCAATATAGTCATGCAAACTTGTTTTGAGGTGATTTGTTTTTGTAAAAGAACCCATGTTGAGATGTTTCACATTTTCGTATACTATTTTGAGTAAAAAACTAATGAAAATGAAAATAAGGAGTGTTTTTTACGAAACTGGCTATGGAAACCCCAACCAATGGAGCTATGCACAACGTACTGTCTCATGAACAGTCCATTTATCATAGTATAGAGGAAAACAAAACCGGACAAGTGCAAGAATACGGCATGCCCACATCATCCCTATCCTGAAATTTGGAGGTTTGACAGATATGATGTCCAGATATCTCCAGCATAAGATGTCCTCTTCATGAATTTCACATTGTTTGACAAAGTGCACTTCTGTTTCAGCTACGGGATTCGTAATACATTTTGATGCTATTGCGCCATGTATTTAGTTCAGATGTTCATTTTCTGCAGCCTGGTTGTAAAAATTTCCCCTTCCATTGTTGAAGGTATCCATCTGATTTATTCATGAGAGCTAAGATCGAGTCAGTGTTGGATTGGCATCATTCCAATTTACGCCGCGGTTCAGGTGTCTCATACTAGTTTTTACAATATGTTCGTATTTCCAAGTTGATGATTTGTTTACTATTTTACGTATTGATTGGTAATTCTTTTGGTGCAACACTGAAATACCTTATTTGTTGAATTGTGGTGTCTCCCGTCCTACCCTAGTCAATTGTTTATATCCCTCATGCTTCATGAGGAGAATTGAATATTGTCTTATGACCCTCTTCACAATGTATAAATTGAGAGCAAAGGCTGTCATGTTTGAGTATAGAGTGAGTGCAAGAATGAGCGGAGAGATTACAGAGAGCTGTTAATTCTCCACAAATCTAGTAAATTCCTTGCTCCTCCCGTGGATGTACTCAATCACCCTGATTGATAACCATGTAAATACTTTTGTCTCTATGGTTTGTGCATGTGTGTTGGGTTGATCCTAGGCTGCATAACAAGTAGTATCAGAGCACATGAGCCCGAGAAACTGTTTTCGCACTAAAATCCAGAAATTTCAGAGCTCTGTTCGTATTTTGTAAGTGTTCGAAAATCTCATTTGAGCCCTGATCTGTATCCTTCTCGACGAGATGATTCTAGAATGTCACGCGCCAACCGGAGGTTAAAGACTTTGATGTGTTGGCACATCAGTGGCACGCCATTGTCAATGTCCATTTGGACGCCACACCGTCTACCACATGTCTGCCATGTGGCACACCACCTCAGCACCAAATCACTGCCACATTGGATCCGTGCCACTGCCACCTCAACTGTTTCGTCTAGACAACAACTGACTCAGTCGGCTCTGTTTGGATTGGTTCAGACATGTTTTTTGGTCGGTTCAGCCACTTTCCGGCTGGTTCAGTACCAGTTCAGATCGGTTTCCGGCTTTTCTTGTCATTCCGAATCCAACCCCGGACTATGTTTTCTGCAATTCTGTCCCAAAAGTTATGTAATATCATTTTTGGATTAAAACGCTCGTTTTAGGCACTTTTCGGCGAGTTCACCACTTTTACGGTCAATTCACAGCCGGTTCAGACTGGTTCCCAGAAGTTCTTGGCTTATGAATCCAAATGTGCGTTCCGTTTTACGTAATTTTGCTCCAAAGTTGTTGTACTTGCTTTTTGGGATACAAAATGCTAGTTTTTTTTTTCCATTTTCAGCTAAGATATTACTCTGGGTGGAGTTTTAGGGAGTCCCGATGAAAGATCCTTCTACAGAGACTACTATGGCCACCTCTACGAGCCCTAAGTCAAATACCTCAGTGCCCAAGTTAACTTAAAATAGCTATGAGCAACGGAATTCAGTTTCCAATGCCAAGTTTGAAGTGGAGAAATTCGACGGCATGAATGACTTCAGCATGTGACAATGCGAAGCTCTATATATTCTATGTCACTAGGAGTTGGATATCACGTTGAAAAAGAGACCCGACGACATATCAGATAAAAATTGGTTAAAGCTTAACCGCCAAGCTTGCGTGACTATCAGATTTGTCTCACAAAGGTAGCCAAGGACTTATGGGATAAACTGGAAAACAAGTATATGAAGAAGAGCATCGAAAATTGGTTGTATCTCAAGAAGAAGCTCTTTCATTTTTAGTACACGTTGTAACGGTTCATATTTTATAAATCAATTTTCGGAAGTTTATTCCTCATTTATTGGAGTTACCCATTTATCGGATGTTGAAATCGTCATATCGTTGGAGTTTTGAGGTGTTTTGATGTTCTTTAAGTTTATTGGAGGACCTTATTAGTGTTATTTGAGATGTATGGAATCATAATAAGTCATTCCGAATGAGTCCGGGTGTGGTAGGAGTCTTCGGTATGAAGTTTGGATGGTGGCGACCCATAATAGCGTCGTGGGCCCTTTTTGACTTTGGAATGCATTCCAAATGAAAATTCTTTCCTCCTAGAAGTTGTAGAGAATTTAATTCTGGAAACAACGCAATTTGAATCATGTCAATCGGAGTTCAAACGAAGAATCTATGTCCAAAATTCGACCACGTAACCGGTTTCATGTTGGATCCCCAATTATCGGAAAAAGAGAAAGAGGGCAAGGCCTGGTCTACCGTGTGAAGGAGGGGGATTGCGGGAGAAGAGGGTTGCAAGAGAGGAGGAGTGCGAAAGAGGATTGCGGGAGAAGGAGGAGTGCGTGAGAAGAGAGGTGCAGGAGAAGGAGGAGTGCGGGAGATGAGGAGAAGGAACCAGAGGCCCGCATTACCGGTAATGCGAGGCCCTATTCCCGGTAATGCGGAGGAAGGTTGGGGTAATGCAGAAGTTGGGGAGAGATCCAGAGGCCCCAATTACCGGTAATACAACTCCGTATTACCTGTAGTTCAGGAGTTAAAATCTGAGACTGTTTGGGGTTTTAATGAAGGGTGTTTTGGTCTTTTGCTCGCGATATAAATACACCTTATGAGGGGAAAATTCTCATTTTCAGCACAAAACACTCTTTCTCACTTCCGTCTTTCATTCTACCTCTCAAACTCTCTCCCTTCTCTCTAAGATCGTGGGAAATCAGTGGAGCTTTTGAAGAAATCCCGTTCATTAAGTACATAGAGACCGTCCTCCTCTATCCATTGACGTGCAAAGCTCGTAGAGGTATCAAGACCCCCCTCACCTAGGGTTTGTAAGTGCTTACTTATTCAAGGTAGAGTTTTCTACTCTTTTTGTCTCCCTTGTTGGTATGATTCCTTCCCCCTCTCTAGATTTCACTAGGATGAGGTTATTTTCGTAGTTGATGTTTGTGGGTTCGATAAACACATAAATTTCTTTAGGGCTTATGCCCATATGGGTCTTAATAGGCTCCATATCACTTCAATTTCAACATCCCCTAGTTAATTTGTAAAACTCCTAATTTTCATAAAACCCAAATTCGGGTCATGTGGAAATTTTGAAATTTAACGGTCAAGTGTTGAAATTGATTGTTGTAAATTGGTCCTATGACTCTTTAACACTTGAATTTGAGAAATTGGAAATCAATTTTGAGAAAAACAATATTTGGGTAATTAATTGTGATTAGGAGGTATGGATGCCCTAATCTTTGGAAATTAATGGAAATTTGAATCAATGGTTTTAATTGGCCTAAAACATGATAGAGGCATTGGATTGTCTATATTTATATACGAGAATTTCGTTCTCTGAGTGGATTCACACTCATTACATTGCGCAATGGGAGTCGACTGAAGCCCTCCCTAAGGTTAGGGAATTCTGAGGAACTTACGGGTAGTTTAGTTGATGAGCTTCTACCGCGGAACAAGCCGAAACCTAACTAACCTTGATTAAAATTATTTGTGTGTGACTCTCTTGTTTCGTCAAGGTGAGAAGACGCGGAAAACTATTTTATGCCTTCCTTGTTTCGTCAAAGTTGAGATGAGAACTTGAAATTATATCTTTCTTCTTGATTTCGTCAAGTTGAGCCTTTTGAAAGAAAAATCAATAAGTCATTGAAATTGATTTTGAAACTAACTATGAAAATGGTACTCATCGCATGCATACTCATTTTTATCTCGCACTCATGTTTTTTGTCCCAATTTGGGAAATATTGGGTGCAGATTATCTCTACTAGGCAATTGCCTAACCCTCTATTTTTAGGTACCGACTCGGCTACTTAGCTTTTGAGATCGGGAGATTGGATGTCGTCCTTGAGTATCTCTTGTTCACTTGTTTCGTACTTCATTTTATTTCATGTACCCGGGCTGTAACTTTTATTTGGACTTGTAAACTTTAAACTTCTCATTTGCTTGTTTGCATGTGATACACCCCCTTTCCCCCTCTCTTTTCCGCACTTTGGATTGGGTAAATGTTTACTTTACTCGTCCTTGTTGTCATATTTTATATTTTTTTAAAAAAACATGGTTTGAAATTCCTGGGCATGTCACACGTCATGTACGACGATGAACCAGCACTTGAACAATTTCAATTAGATATTGACAAATTTGTAAAATTTAGACGTGTCCATTGATGATGAGGATAAAGCTTTATTGTTATTGAATTCTCTGCCTAGACATACGATAATTTAACTTATGCTTTATTGTATGGAAAAGATGAAGTCAAGTTTAATGATGTTTCAAATGCTTTGATGAATAATGAGGTATGAAAGATGGATCAATAGATTCACGAGGATTCGGCTTTGACAACAAGGGGCAGGACTAATAACAGAAGGTCTGGAGGTCGAGGGTGGTCTCTTTCGAAGACTAGGGGAAAATCAGTGGATGGAAGACGTTTGGCGAAGGATGAATGTGCTCATTGTCATTAGAAGGGGAACTGGAAGAAAGATTGTCCAAACAACAAACCAGAAGCAAACGTTGTGAGAAATGGTGAAGAAGATCCGGAGGCCGCACTGACCGTGCCACAATCATCCATCCATTTTGACCAGTGGATACTAGACTCGGGATGTTCCCAACAGGTACTGGTTCCTGAGTTTTCAGGAGATCGATGGAGTTGTTGTTTTGATGGGCAATAACAATTCCTGCAAAACACAAGGGATAAGCACAATCCGATTGAAGATGCATGATGGTACAATCAGAGTCCTTACATATATTACGGCATGTTCCGGACTTAAAGAAGAGCCTCATTTCACTTGGAACCTTTGATGCAAAGGGTTACAAAGTTAATATGGAAGGTGGAGTCGTAAAGGTGGTTCGAGGGACGCTCATACTTATGAAGGGCACACGGAAAGGAAAGTTATATTTCCTGGACGAGAGCATTGTCATGGGTAGAGCAACCATCTCCAGCAGCTCAAATGTTAATGCATCCAGGCTTTGACACATGCACTTAGGGCATGCTGGCGAGAAAACCTTAATTTGGTGAGGCAAGGCCTTGCTGAAAGGAGCCAAGACAAGGAAAGTTGGCTTCTGGGAGCAATGTATACTGGGCATGCATACTAGAGTCAAATTTGGCACTAGAGTCTATCGCACCGAAGCGATTCTAGACTAGACGTTTGAGGGCCTACCAAAAATGCAACTTTATGAGGCAAACGATGGTTCGTGACATTTATTGACGATTTTTTCAGACGAGTATGGATCTATACTATGAGGCACAAAGACGAAGTTCTTGATAAACCCCTATCCAATAAATTTTGAAGCTGAATATTCAATTCCTTTAATTCCGTTGGCACCATTCTATATGGTGAAATGGATATCGGAGCTATGACTGTCAATAGTTCTATCGTGAATTCAATCTCTCTATCAATCGGTACTCTCGGCAACTCTTCTGAAAATACGACAGAAAATTCATTCACTCCTTCAAAGGAAGAAAATGATAGACACATGCGCATAAAGATCAAGAAGTTAAGGTTAGATAATCACGGAGAGTACAAGTCAGATCCTTTTCTCTAAGTCTGCCAGGAGGAAGGGATAGTTCGACACTTCACAGTTGCGGGGATGCCACAACAAAATGGAGTTGCAGAACTCATGAATCACACTTTGGTGGAGAAAGTCCGGTGCATGTTGTCTAATGTCATGCTTAGCAAGGCATTTTGGGACGAGGCTATCAAGTATGTTTGTCATCTTGTCAATCAACTGCCGTCAGCAGCCATAGGCGGGAAAAGTCCAATGGAGGAAAAGTCCAATGGAGGTATGGTCTCATAACCTATTGCAGACTATGGTTCACTACATGTTTTCGGTTGTCTTGCTTATTATCACATTACCGAGTCGAAATTGGATCTGAGAGCCAAGAAAGGTATTTTCTTGGTCTTTTGTCGGGTGTAAAGGGATACATGCTCTGGTGCCCGAGTCAAAGAAAGTTATCATAAGAAGAGATGTTACTATTGACAAATCTTGCTAAAGCAGAATCCCTCCAAGGAGAGCATGCAACTGAGTGTTCCACAGCCTGTGGAGAAATCAGAACAGGTAGGGGTTGGAATTCCCCTAATTCCTGCAAGGACTACTCATCCAATTAACCAGCCGGAGGAGGAGGCTGGTGATATTCAGGATACAGGCTCAGAGGAGATTTCAGTGCAAAAAGTTCAGCAGGAACCAAAGTCCATTGCTTCCAGTCGATCAAAACGAGATATTTATAAACCAGCTCGGTATGTGAATATAGTGCCACGTGCTCTTCTAGTGACCGATTATGATGTTCCATACACTTACAAGGAGGCAATTTAAAGTACGGAAAGTATCAGATGGACGAAGGCCATGGATGAAGAGCCGAGATCACTCTCCAAGAATCAAACTTGGGAGTTGGTAAAACTTTCAAAGGGCAAGAAAATAATCGGCTGCAAATTGGTCTATGCCAAGAAGGAAGGAATTGGACGTGAGAAAGTAAGATACAAAAAAAATTGGTTGCTTAGGGGTATGCTCAGACGGAGGGGAGACTTCAATGAGGTGTTGACCCCCTGTCGTCAAACATTCTTTTATCAAGGTATTGTTAGCACTGGTTGCTCAGTTCGACATCGAGTTGGCTCAACTCGACATTAAAATCACTTTTCTACATGGAGATTTGGATGAGGAAGTCTATATGGATCAACCATATGGTTTCAGGATATCAGAGAAAGAGAGTTGTGCATGCAAACTAAATAAGTCACTTTATGGACTGAAGCAGTCACCACGATAGTGGTATAAGCGAACAGATTGTTTTATGATGGATATGTATATATTTAATCCGCTTCCAGTGAGGGATCCCCGTCTAAATAAGTTGTGGACTTCTAATCCTGGCCATTAGATTCATCCAAGGGTTTATATTGTAGTACACTTTAATGTGTTAAAAACAAAGATGAGTAGTCAGGATTAGAAGTCTACAAACTCATTTAGATGGGGATCTATCATAGAAAGTTTTCTGTATATATATTTATATATATATATTAACCCTTTTATATATACCTGTGAAGAATGGCATGTAAGGGTAAAAGGGTTAAGTAAAGAGGGTAAATATGTCTTTTGAGTCTAAAACCTGATTAGGGTTAGGATGGGATGAAATAATCCCTCATTATGCAAATTAAGGGTGCTTAAGGGTGGCTAGAGAGAAGAGAAGAAGGTAGCAAGAAGATATTTTAGATTTCAAGGTCTTCGGAAGGAAATCCAAGGTAGAGTTCTTCTACAACTTTGTTCCTAAGGTAAATACGAATCCATTGATGTAGTTTTCATCCTTATATCATTTCATATTTGACCTAGATCGAGTATTATAAGTCAATCTCGTTTTTGGGGATAATTTTCAGATTTGGATGGAAATCTATGGGATTAGGTAGTGTTTAATGGTTGTAAAAGACCCAAAATCGAGTATGTGTAGTGCCTAGATGTTTAGAACACTTTAGTATGAAGGATTTTTGAGTTTTTAGGCTTAAAAATTGAGTTTGTAGAAGTTGGAGAAGTTTTGGTTCGTCAAATCGTCAAAAACAATGTTCTGATACTGTCAAATTCGCTCGAGCTAAAGCCTTCCTGCTCGAGCGAAACTCCCTGGCTCGAGCGAATTAAGCTGTGTAAAAAACTCTGGAGTCGAGCGAGCCTTTTCGCTCGAGCGACCCCCTGTCCGCTCAAGCGAACGTCGAGCGAAGGTCAAGCGAAATTGGTTTTTGAAGGTTTTTCACGGGCTTTGGTTCGGGGTTGGACCTAGGATGTTTATGTAAGATGTTAGGGATTATTTTGGGGACCTTAATAGACAATTTAGAATAATTATTAATTAATTGGTAAATTATAAAGTCAAACCATATCGAATGTTGTTTTAATTTAGTGATATTGATTCAGGAGACAACCCGGAATCATCTAAGACGGCTCAGTAGATTTGCTCTTGTGGGATCACATACTTGGTGAGTGTGTAGATGCCTTTCTATGCACGTACTTTGATTTGTAGTTGGCTTTTACTTGTGTTGTGGTCACATGTTCACAGGATTTACGTGTTATGTGCATGAGTAGTATGAAATCATGGTGGTTGTGATGTGTGAGTTAAGTGATGCACGTTTAATTCTATGATTTGTTTTACGTACATGCAAGCATGATAATGAAAGTTATTATGTTGTTAATGCATATGGCATGTTGATGGCATGATGGATTATATGGTTTGGAAAGTGTATCTCTTTTGCATTGATATCCCATGGAAATGAATGCCAAATGAAATGAACCTTACAATTGGTAAAGAATGTAAAGTGAAATACCCCGGGACATGCTTCTGACAAGCTGTTAGGCCAAGTAGGGGAAATCTGAAATTAATAAGAAAGTTATGAAATACCCTGGGCATGCTCTAATGAGCTGTTAGGCCGAGAATAGGGGTAACAAGATGGAATAACCCTGGGCATGCTTTTGATAAGCTATTAGGCCGAGAATAAGGGTTTGAGCTTGATTGGTTTACCTTGAGCAAGTGTGACGCCCTTGCTTTATGATAATGAAATTATGAGAAGAGAAATGATATGTCAATAAAATTATAAGAGAAAGGTAATATGAGTACGAATGATATGAGAACATTACATGATTACGTGATATTTGGAGAGAGACACAACCCCTTTTGTTTACTTGTTTCAGTTGCTTTATTTACATATCAAAGTGCATATATTGATTGTTGTATCTGACACTCCTGGATATCTTTTGCTTGTTATTTTGTAATTTATATTCAGGTCAAGAGTATTAGCTGGGTTTACTACAAGCCAATGCCGAGATGCCTATTGTTTAGCAAGAGTTAGTTGGTGATAATTCTTTTGGGGGTTCCTTCTATTTTACCTATCTTTCAGTAGTTGATAGCAGTGGAGACTATTGTGTTCTTTTGGTAGTTGAGAGTTGAGAGTAATTATGTTTCATGTTTATTTAGACTTTGTGGGAGTTTCCAGTACTAATATTGGAGTTTGACTTTGGGATTTTTATTTTAGTACTTCCGCTGTGATTAAAATTTATTGTTAGTTGTGTGGGATGACTTTATTTATATCTCTTGGGTTTGGTTTTGATGCTTTGTACATCATGATTTCGTTACCGGTTCATTTATTTTATTATATTCCGGGACGAGTTGTGACAATAGCGTTTTGGCATCAATGACAACGCCAAACATGTTAGTACACCTTTGGCTTCACATTTCAAACTCAGTACTAGGGATGGCAAAAAGACCCGGCCCGCTTGTACCCGGCCAGCTCCCCGGCCCGTTCGGGAACAAAATTCCAGGATTTTTTCGGGGACGGGGACGATTTCGGGGACGGGGGCGGGGATGGCCAAATCCGTCCCCGGCCCGGCTTATTGCCATCCCTACTCAGTATTTCGATATCACTGCAAACAGATGAACAAAAGCAGATGACTCAGGTTCCCTGCCAACGAAGTGGGAGGTTTGATGTATGCTATGGTTTGTACGAGTCCAGACATTTCACACACTGTTAGCATGGTGAGCAGATACATGCATAATCCAGGAAAAGGGCATTGTGAAGTTGTGAGATGGATTCTATGGTATCTTCAAGGTAATGTGGATGTTGGTTTGAAGAGAACCAGTAAACTTGGTCAGCATCTAGTTGGATATGTAGACTTGGATTATGCTGGTGATTTGGACAAGCACCAGTCAACTATAGGGTATGTGTTTACGCTTGCAGGAGGACCGCTAAGTTGGAGGTCAGTTTTACAGTTAACTGGGGCTCTGTCTACTACAGAGGTAGAGTATATGGCAGCAATAGAGACTTTCAAGGAAGCTATTTGGGTGCATGGTTTGATTGAAGACTTGGGAATTGTACAAGAGAGCGTTTAGGCCTTTTGCGACAGTCAGAGTGCCATTTATTTGGAAAACAACCAAGTTCACCATTCCTATGCCAAGCGTATCGACACCAAGTTTCATTTTATCCGAGAGATTGTAGATGAAGAATGTAACATCCCGCCCCGATAAATCACCCTTTGGGGTAAATATCGAACGACGTATGTTACTAAAACACCTTATGACCATAAACTCAACATACACCAGATATAAAATCTTGCACAAGATAAACATAACTCTTCTACTCTGATGACATCAACAATGAGAACTCCAACTACAATGCTAAACAATAGCGGAAGACTAAATCATAGATACTAAATTCTCAAATACATACTAGCAGGACAATAAAAAGAGCAACACAAGACAACTTGAAACTCCTCAAGGTTACAAAGAACTAGCCAACCAAGCTCCTGCTATCAACACCAGCTCCAACTGACATTACTAAGACCTCCAAGCCAACTGTAGTGGACCGAACCCATAGCCTTCTCAACCTGGGTTATCAAGCAACAAAAGAAAAAACAAAACACAAGTAAACCCAGTAGTTTGTTAGATATGAAACGTTATACATATGACTAACAAAATCCCAATAACAGAATATAAATCTGAAGTACAACTAAACTTGCAGTTATAAATCAACGCATAAGAACAAGATGCACAACAACGAGATATCACAGGATATATACAAATATATATCCACAAATAGTGCCAAGATGTAATCTAGTGTGACACAACAAGAATCACAGGATAATATGATGAAAAACTAATCCAATGCCATAATATGGATTCCATTTCACACTGTTGATAATTCAAACTATGCATAACACACACCACCCATTTAGTTTCACATTTGCATAAGATATTCTATGACTTACAACACGTTTGTTTGATATGAGTCCGTACACATTTCTCCATGTACATTAATGACAATTATGTATTATTATGATTTCACTCTTCCATTCTCCACTTGATCTACCCATATGCGTCCACTATACATTTATATAGCTTTTACCACACGCTTATTCTTAGGGATAACCATGTCCGAAGTTCCATTATGAGTTACATAGTTTTCCGTTTTATTAATCATCTCTAGTCACGATCTTTACTATATGACAAGGTTATTTAAATTAAAACATCACATGACAACCATGTTTCACTGTTATGTTCAACAAGGATAACCCACACTACCTCTTAGCATTTTTCCAATAAATTGCTCATACCGACTAACCACACATATACATGGTAACACTGTCGAAGTTCTGCCCACACTGGCCATCCTTATAGATTCATGGCAATCTTGTCGAAGTTCTTCCCAAACTGGCCACCGAAAACAACAAGACAGTCTTGCCGATGTTTAATGCCCCACACTAGGGATGGCAATGGGGCGGGTTGGGGCGGGTTTTGCTGTACCCCGCCCCGCCCCTAAAAATCCCGACTCCGCCCCTAACCCGCCCCTAACCCGATCGAGTTTTTATTTGGCACCCCCGCCCCCGCCCCTATCGGGTATCGGGTTTACCCGCCCCGTCCCGTCCTATTTTTCTAATATTTTTTTACAAAAATAAAAATTATCACTAAATTTATGTAAATCAATAAAAAAATAAATTAACATAGCACAAAAAATACATGAAAATAACAACAAAATATTAACTAAGATTAAAAGACGAGAGATATTATTAATATAGAGTAATTTTAATTATAAAAGTGGAAATATTTAAAAAATTTAAAAAAATTCGGGCGGGTTTTTCCGGGGCGGGGGAACATCAA